>CAJQZJ010032885.1:943239-999807 GCA_907164525.1 Lophiomys imhausi
CGAAAAAACAAAAAAAAAAAAAAAAAAAAAAAAAGAAATTGGAATCCCAGCACTCGGGAGGCAGAGGCAGACGGATCTCTGAGTTCTCAGCCAGCCTGGTCTACAAAGGGAGTCCAGGACAGCCAGGCTCTGTTACACAGAGAAACTCTTTTTCAAAAAAACAAAACAAGCCGGGCGTGGTGGCGCATGCCTTTAATTCCAGCATTTGGGAGGCAGAGGCAGGCGGATCTCTGTGAGTTCAATGCCAGCCTAGTCTACAGAGTGAGTCCAGGACAGCCAGGTATACACAGAGAAACCCTGTCTCGAAAAAACAAAAAACAGCAGGGCAGTGGTGGTGCACGCCTTTAATCCCAGCACTTGGGAGGCAGAGGCAGGCGGATCTTTGCGAGTTCGAGGCCAGCCTGGTCTACAAAGTGAGTCCAGGACAGCCAGGGCTACACAGAGAAACCCTGTCTCGAAAAACCAAAAAAAAACAAAAAACAAGTAGAAATTGGAAAAGTGAAGAAAGGACTTACAGATCTGCAGTCACAGGTGTCTGTGCTAAGAGCAAGATGAGATGGTGTTACAAGAGGGTGGCAAGCGGCCTTTGTCTGCTCTCTGAAGCTGGGGCCATCTTGGCTCTGGAGCAGAAACACCTTCAGAGCCCAGCTGATCACCCGCAGGGAGCTTCCTTGCCCAAATGGATTAAATGTGAGTGCATGCTGAGATTGTTTGACTAGATAACAGGGCTAGGTCTCCTAACCAAGATTGCAGAAAACAAAGGAGCATTGTGACATTTGGTAAACCTCTGCTGCACCAACTGAGAAATCATTTACAATACAGTGCAGACTAAAGACTTAAAATGCAAAATCATAATGTAAGGGGGAAATCACTCAGTCAGATGACCTGAGTTAGATCCCCAGAAATCACATAGAACAAACAAGAGGCTGGGGAGATGGCTCAGCAGTTAAGAGCACTAGCTGCTCTTCCCCAGGATCGGGTTCAATTCCCAGCACCCCCATGGCAGCTCACAACTGTCTGTAACTCCTCTTCCAGGGGATCTGACGCCTTTGCACAGACATAATGCAGTCAAAACACCAATGCACATATAAGAAAAATTACTAACAACAAACAACAAAATACACAAAGGAAGGCACGGTGCCTCACAGTTGTAACTTCAATACTGGAGAGAAACAGGAATTCCCAAGGGTTACTGATCAGCTAGCCTAGCCTACTTAGTCCCAGACCAGTAAAAGATCCTGTCTCAAAACAAAAAGGAAGATCAGGGCTGGAGAGATGCCTCAGCAGTTAATAACACTGGTTGTTCTCTAGAGTGCTTGGGTTCAGTTCCTAGTACCCAAAAGGCAGCTCACAACCTCCTGTAACTCTAGTTCCAAAGGATACTATGCCCTTCGCTGGCCCCTCATCACCAGGCATGCAAGTAGTGTACAGATGTACATGCAGCCAAAATAGTTATACGCATAAAAATTTTAAATTGAAAGACAAACATGGTAGATAAACACTGCTTAAGGCTTGATACCTGAGTCTTCCTCTGGTTCTCTCTCATGTGTAAGATTGGTTTTAGCCAGGTATGGTGATTCAAGCCTATGATCTCAGTAGTCACAGTTCTCAGGAAGCTGAGGTAGGAATATAGATTCAAGGTCATCCTGTGTTACATATTGAGATTCTGTATCCAAACACAGAACAAAAAACAACACCCAAGAGACAAAGGACAACAAAAACAAAACAAACAGGCCACGGAGATGGTTCAGTGGTTAAAAACACTTGTTGCTCTTGAGAGGACTCTGTTGACACACACATGGCCACCACAGTTTGTAACTGCTGATTAGGGGAATCTCATGCTTGCTCTCTTTTGCCCTCCACAGCCACCAGCTATATACACAGTGCACATACATACATGCAGGCAAACATTCAAGTAATTTTTTGTGTGTTGAGACAGGGTCTCTCTATGTAGCACTACCTATCCTAAAATTCATTATGTAGACCAGGCTGGCCTTGAACTCACAAAGATCCACCTGCCTCTACTTCCCAAATGCTGAGATTAAAGGTATGAGCCAACATATCTTGCTTAGAAATTAACAACAATGATAGGCAAATAACAAACTACCCCTAATGACCTGAAATCTGAAATCCTCTTAATGTTCTTGCTGCCTTCCAGTAGCATAGCAGCTGACAGCCATGACTGAAACACAAGAGTGCCTATAAGGAACATTCCAGGTCTAAACTAAAACAAGGTGTCACAAGATTTTTATTTCTGCCTTGTCTAAAGGTGCCAATATCTTCTTTTTTCTTTTTTTTAAATTTTTTGAGACAGGGTTTCTCTATGTAACAGCCTTGGCTGTCCTGGACTCACTTTGTAGACCAGGCTGGCCTGGAACTCACAGAGATCCGCCTGCCTCTGCCTCCCAAGTGCTGGGATGAAAGGGTGTGCCACCACGCCCGGAAATTAGACAGCTGTGAACTGCCATGTGGTTGTTGGGATTTGAACCCAGGTCCATTGGAAGAACAAACAGCCAGTGCTCTTAACTGCTGAGCCATATCTCCAGTCTGCCAATATTTTCTTTAACTGAGATTTAAATTTTTTCTTTCATGTGGATGAGTGCTTTGTCTGTATGTTTATGTGCAGCCCAATTCCCTGGAACTGCAGTTGTAAGCCACCATGTAGATACTGAGAATCAAACTCAGGTCCTCTGGAAAAGTAGTCAGTGCTGTTAACCACTGAGCCATCTCAAGCAGTATGGTGGAGATTGGGTTGTTTTGGAAACACAGTCGTGTAAGGGTTGTGGGAGTGCTTAGTCCACTGAAAAGCAGACTCATAAAAGGGGCAGCCTAATGACTGTCACCTCTGGGGAATATATTTGTAGACAGACACCTGGGAGAGCTCATGATCTTGTTCAGCAGGTGAACCTCAAGAGGAGGGCATAAGGTTGGCCAATTAGAAAACATCTATGTGCATAATTAGAGCAAGTATAAAAAGCAAGGTCTAAGGCAGAGGCAGGCGGATCTTTGTGAGTTCGAGGCCAGCCTGGTCTACAAAGCGAGTCCAGGACAGCCAGAGATATTCAGAGAAACCCTGTCTCGAAAAACCAAAAAAAAAAAAAAGGCCGGGCGGTGGTGGCGCACGCCTTTAATCCCAGCACTTGGGAGGCAGAGGTAGGCGGATCTTTGTGAGTTCGAGGCCAGCCTGGTCTACAAAGTGAGTCCAGGACAGCCAAGGATACACAGAGAAACCCTGTCTCGAAAAACCAAAAAAAAAAAAAAAAAAAAAAAAAAAAGCAAGGTCTAGAAACTCGAGGGGGCTTTTTTGATTGGCATTGCTTTGCATCATAGCTGCTTAACTTCAAAAGACTCTAGACAACATTTTCCCGAAGGTTGCTGCAGCTGAGACTTGCTGAAGATTGTGGCCTGGCCAGGTTGGGATGAGCCTAAGCTGTGGCACTGCGGCCTCATGGAGTGCTGGAAGACACCTTGACCCCAAGGGGGTCAAGCAAGGGGGCCGGAAACAGCTGATGCAGAGAGCATCGCCTGCCCCATGGAGATTGGAAGAGGATGGATGGGCACAAAAAGCCACGGCACTGAGACTGATGCTGGCCTCGGAGAGTGGCACCTGCTCCCAGGAGATTTGGCTAGCTTGGGCAGGCAGAAGAGGCTGCAGTGCAGCACCTGCCCAGAGGGGGTTCAGAAATCTCAAAGGGACAGAAGAGATCACAACCCCACTTGGGAGTTCAGCAAAAACCATCCAGATAATAGAGCTGGGTATCATTGAAGCTGCTGCTGATTGCTGGGTTCCCTTTGGCATTGACTGGTTTGGATGGACTACTGATTGACTGCCCCAAGGACTTGCACCTGAGGACATCTTCATCTTGGTATCCTTTCTAATGTGCCTCGGGTGGGTTGGTTGGAAGGTGTATAGAGTTATTAATAGTTTAAAGGTATGCATCCAGAGCCTCCAATGTTTTAAATAGTTTTTACATGTTTTGGTGTTCTTCCTGTATTTATGTCTGTGTATCTTGTGTATGTCTGTTGCCTGTGGAGGCCAGAAAAGGGCATCAGACCCCTTTGAACTGCAGTTACAGATGGTTGTTAGCCATTGTGTAGGTGTTGGGAATCAAATCCAGGTCCCCTAGAAGAGTCATTAATGTTGTTAACTGTTCAGCCATCTCTCCAGCCTGGGCACCAATATTGTAAAAACAGGTACTTTAATAGAAAATCAGTAAAGGAGCATGACATGAGCGCCACTTACAGTGCCAGCTCTGAGTGGCTCATCATCGAAGACACAGTCGCCTCGATAGCCTCCCAGTGCAATAAAATGCCTAAAAGTGCTTATGTGTGTGGTTTGTTTGTTTTTTTGGTTTTGGTTTTGGTTTGATTTCTCTGCGTATCCTGGGCTGTCCTGGACTCACTCCGTAGACCAGGCTAGGCTTGAAGTCACAGAGATCCACCTGCCTCTGCCTCCCTGGCCTGGGATTAAAGGTGAGCTCCACCACGCCGGCGTGCTTATGTGTTTTAAAGTACAAGGCAAAGGATGGCTGGATGAGGCTGTGAATGTCCACCAGGCAGTGCAGCCTTAGCACCTGCAGTGCAGATGAGTTGGAGGTGGCCATGTGTCCAGCATGTCCAGAACCCTGTCTTCAGTGCCAGCCTGGACTTGAGTTTGTAGCGATAGGGGTCAGAGGGAAACCAGGAAGAGTGGTCTGAACAAAGACAATAGCCCATTTCAGATTGTCTTCACCCTGTGGAGTTGTCCATAGTTGAATGGGCAGAGCTACTACTCTTGAGTAGGGTGGGTACCAAGAGATTTGAAAGGGGAAAAAAAAAAAACAAAAAACCCACCAGCTCAAAGAAAGCCTCCGAGGAGGCAATCAACAAGCTCTTGCCTGCCAGCCTCAGTGGCTTCTAGGGTGGGAAGGAGGGGTCAGGGTGATATATTCCCAAATGAGCCTTGCTCTTTGCAGCCCACACACAGCTGGAGCCATGAGCAATTCCCAAGTACTAAACACCAGGTCAGAATGTGCTCGGGGAGCTGTTGAAAAGAGGTGACTAGAGGAGGAATCCTTCCTCAGCGTCTGCATTTCATGGATGGAGGAGATTTCTTGTTGGCATGCAGTTTCTAACTGAGGAGCACCTGGGATAGGGGAGGAGTCTGGTTGGGGCTGTGGGTACACATAGCCCATAAGGATCAGGGCCTGGAGAACTGGGACTTCCTACCTGCTCCCTGGAAAGCCCACATGATGAATCTGGCCCACACAATAAACCCAAGTAGGAAGTGTCTGCCCCTCCCAGCTCCACGCAGGTGAGCACACCGGCACAGCCTTTATATTGTAACAGTTTATTTCAAACTCAGCCTCCACTCAGGCCCAAGGTCCCTGAAGCCACTGGCCAGGTGATGGCAATGTTTCCTTAGAGCCCTCTGCAGCCTTCTGGAAACCTGCCCACTGTAACAACACCAAGGGGCAAGCTGGGGCCGGATGCACTAAGGAGGGGCTGCACAGCACGTCTTCCTGCAGGCAGTGGGCGATTGCCACCCACTGGGCAGTTCTACTCTACCTGTGTTATTGCATTTATACGCTGTTAGACTCAAGGGGGTATTGGGTGCAGGCAGGGAAGGCAGTCTATTGGGGAATATTGGGCAGGCAGAACTGTAATGTGGCTCCTCCATGTTTCCCGCTTCCCAACCAGGCTTTCAGCAACTTCCCTCCCACCCCCGAACAACTGCTTCTGGGCATGAAGTAAGGTGGTCCAAGCCCCAGGAGCACACATTAAAAAAGGGAAAGGGGGAATCCCACCCTTAATTTAGCTGTTAAGCTTTGCCTTTCCACTCAGCTAGGACAGGGACAGTGGGTAGAGGTAGCTCCACAGATTTGAATCCACCTCAGGTCAGTGCCCAGATAGACTGTCCCCAGCATCTCAAAAGAGAAGTGGGGAAAACAAGACAGCCATGCCCTTTAATGTCCCCACAGGGCCAGCCTACTCCACCACACCCAGCAACTATTCCTAGTTGTCTAGTACAAGCTATCTTCTCTGCCCCATGCTAATGCTTCCTGCAAACTTCAGAGCTGGGCTCCTGCCCTAGAACTCAGGAGAGTGTGCTGGGTCAGTGGAGGTGGACTCTCTCCTGCTACATGGATGTATGTAGAATACATGTGTGTGTGTTTGTATGTGTGTATGTATAGATAAATATCTAGGACCTTGCATGCACTATATATCCAGGTCTGTACAGAAGTGGCTCTGTGCCCCCACCTGGACACCAAGCATCATTTTTTTCCGGGCTAGGAAGGCTACACTAAGAATTAGGGCCATGGTGGCCACGGCCACACCACCAGCCACCAGCAAAGGGGTCAAGTTCTCACAAGGCCAGGGACCTCGGCCTCCAGGGTTGGACTCATCCTCCTCTGCCCCATCCCCAGGACCCTTGGGCTCTGAGGTTGCATCAGGACTGCTGGGGGCTGCTGGCACTGCAGGGGCTGGCTTCAAGTTGCTATGGTTGTTGAGAAGCACAGGATCTGCCTTGGCCGGTGTCTTCTTGGTCGTGGCTAGCCCAGGGGCCGCTGGTTGTTCTTGCTTCTCAGCTTGGGTATCCTTCTTCATGGGCTTGGCCAAGGGGGCTTTCCCATCAGCAGCTGGAGTAGCCTTGGCCTCAGCTGTGGCCTGAGGCACCTTGGTGTCTGGCTTGGGGCTGCTGACTGACTTTCCTCGGGACTCCATGATGATTTGTGCCGGCAGATGGTTTAGGGCTTGTGGGACTGGCAGGTGGCTGGACCACAGAGTCTCAGGACAGCTCACCTCTGGGCATTATATGAGTCTGGAGGGAGACACAAGTGAGGTAGTGACAAGGAACAAGGCACCTTCTGTATGGCTCGCCTGCCCCTGCCCCTATGCCTGCCTGCCCCATGGAAATACCCTTCCCAATCACCTGAACTCTCCAGTAGCTCTATTCAAGAAGCATCCTGTGGGCCTAGTCCCTCCTTTTCCAAGGCCTGATCTCTATCTGCTTCTTACCATTCTTGGATAAGCCCCTCCAACTACTGAGACCAGAGGCCTCGGTTTCCTCACCTATAATCTAGTCCTGTTTCCCACGTACTGTGTTCATCCCATAGGTGCGGTTGGGAGGCTCTGCAGACAGACAGCTCTAACCCTAGAAACTGGAAGAGTATTTGCTCAAAGGAGGCAGAAAGGAGTCTGACGAGATGGGCATTGTACACTCTCCTGGGAGCTTGTTGCTGTTTTACACAATGGGACACTATGGCATTTTGATCTCAGCTTGAGCAGGGTCTAAGAGGATGGGAACGACAGGGAAGGAGCTCAGAGTCTGGATTCTCAGACTCTGTTGGGGAGAGTGGATCCAGCTCGCCACACTCTCAGGACCAGAAAGTGATAAAATGGAGGCAGAGAAGCCATTAGGGAATCTGCTAGCCTGGGCCTCTGGTCAGCTATGTGCCCCACCCAGCTTAGATCTAGTGCCCTTTCCCCAATACAGGCGACAGCCTCATCCAGCTCAAGGGCAAGAGTTCCTTGTTGAGCTTAAGGTCGTGTTACAGGAGTACAGAGGGTCCCTGGCAGTAGCATAGTGTGGGGCAACACAGAGAATGGGCCCCAGGCTATAGAAAGACCTCACTTTCATTCTCTGTGTCCTAGCTGGGGAGACCAGAGATTGTCCACTCTGCCCACAGAGGCTCCTGTCTGGAAGATCCAGGATCACCTGTCTGCCTCCACCCTGGGAGGACAAATGGCCTGTGTGCAGGGAGAGAGAGCCACTTGAGAAGCTAGAGCTCAAGCTCCAAGCCCACCCCCCAGGCACAATGAACACACTGAAGGTCATCTGAAGGTCACACCATGATGAAGATGACCAGTGCAGAAACCCAGATGCTTCCCACCTCCCAGAAAGCCCTAGTGTCCCCTCCATGCTACACTTCTGAAGAGGCCTTAGCCATTGGGCATCAAGTTGGAACAAGCAGATCTGCCCTTGGTTATTTTCGATTTGCACTTACATCCTATTTTTCCAACTGCCTCTGCCTCCCCAAGGCTGCAGAGGCCGGGAGAATGAGGTGCGCACGCCACAACCCCGGTGACCTTCAAGGCCAAAGCACTACTGCTTGGGCACCAGACCCGGTGCCCCCAACTCCACCCCACATCCCTATCCCTGCCCGCCCTCAGAAGGGCCTGTCGCCTTACGTCTTCCTTCTGGCCTCCAGCTTCTCGCTGCGCACTCGCTTCGTTGGATGACAGCGGGCGGCGGCTGCGGATACCAAGGAGTGCTCAAGAGTTTCCCATAATGCACCACTCTAGGCGCAAGACAGGAGGACTAGAGGCAAGGGGGCGGGGACAGCTGCTGCGTCAGCGGGGCCACGCCTGCCTGCTCCATCCTGGGAACCGGGGGTGGGGTTCCCTATGCCTAGTTCCTCTTCTCACATCTAAGACTCAACCAGAAGGCGGGGCAAGGCTGCCTGCCTGTATCCTATGCAGACTGTGAGATAGAAGGGAAGTGTTTCCAAAGTAGGTCTGGGAGGGTGGAGACCTGGGCAACGTGGCTCGGCAGAAGAGAGAGCCTGGAGGAGTCCCCCCTTTCCTCACTGTACCACACAAGCACTGACTCTGAAAACAAGCATCTATTTAGAATATTTTATTCATCTTTTACATGACAAGACACAAAAAGTTACAACTTCTTAAAACTCTTCAAAAGAAAAAAATATAATTCTGTAAGCAGCAGCAGCAGCTTTCAAGGTACAGACATGATAGGAGGGGTGGCTCCCAGGAGCAACCGTGAACTAGGGACGGCCGGCCCAGACTTGAGCCCCAGGTAGTGTCACTGGGAAGGAGGCCTCCATGGAGGGGGTTGGGCTTGAGGGACACAGCACCAGCACTTCAGTCAATCACCAAACACAATCACATGGCCAGGGCAGGGGAGGAGGACTGCTTTGATTCAGAACAGAGGATCCAAGGCTGGAAGGGTGGGGCTTTCCAAATATGGACAGAGGCCCAGAGTGGAGGGTGGCCCAAACTCCACACTGGCCTTCATGCTTGCCCTTCCCCCACAAGCAATCTCTGTCCAGGAGTAGGGCTCTATCAGAAGAGATACCAGGCTGGAAAACTAAATTATTGGACGGGGTCAGCAGAAGGCCTGAGACACACACACCACATAAGCACAGGGTGCCTGACTCCATGGGGAAAGGCAACTGTGACCTATGGGCCATGCCAAGCAGCCTGGCCAGCTAACTGCTGGGGGTAAGGGGTGGGGGTAGAGCAAACTGCCCACCACAAGCACACAAAGACCTCAAGCAATGTGGGTCCCCCATGGTGGGGTTCCAAAGGCTCACCATGAAGAGTATGTGTCAGGTGCCTGGGATGAGAACTGAATGTGGCAATACACCCAGCCTAGGAATCCTAGCTTGACATGAGGATAGGACACCCCAAGTCTCCTGTAAGGCTGGCTGGGGAGGCAGAGTGGGGTCCTTGTTGAGGCATAAAGAGCAGCAGGGGCAAATAGACTGATGGACGGAGGACAGGCAGAGCCACATGGGCATAGAAAATTCAATAAATAATTTTGGGTCTGTGTGTGTGGGTCCCCTTTGTAGACCAGGAGAGCCTCAGAGACCAGAGCCAGTGGGACTACGGGTAGGGTCTACCTGTCCAGACCAGGCCTGGAGGCCCCAGCCCAGAGACCAGCTCTGTTTCAGGGGATGTTCAGGCCAGGTGGGACTGGGTTGAGGTACAGGGAAGGGGCAGGACTGGCTCAACAGTACTGGCTCGAGGAATGTACAGATTTCTGTATTTTCTACATAAATAAGACCTTGATCCCAATTTTTTTCCCTTCAGGACCCCATGGGGGCCTATGTGTGTACCACCCATGTGGACCCTGCACCCTCCCCTTGTCTCCTGTTTCATGGGGAGGACTGGGGAGAGACCATTCCTCCTCAGGCTTATACTGGTCACCCTGTTCCAGCCCCAGCCCATAGGCTGGAGAGAAGCAGCCACAGGCTCAGGCCTGGGGTCCTTGCAGTAGCCCCAGCAGGGACTCAGCAATGCCCAGAAAGTAGACCACCTGGGCGATGCCAAACAGTGGAGCGATGACCAGTGCACGGCAGTATGCCCCTTTCAGGAAGGCTGAAGGGCCCTCATGTCTCCAGATCTTTCTGCAAAGGAGGAGAAGGTCAGAACTGGTGCCCAGCCCAGCCCTGTCCCAGTCTAGCCCCAGTTCATGGGACCTGGCCCACCTGGCACAGTCCAGAAACCCGGAGTAAGTGTCCTCATGGACACCTCGCTCAAGTGACTGAAGCCGAGTCTTCACCACTACAAGGGACGTATGAGTCATTATGGGGGCTCCTGTCCCCCCCCCCCCCCCCAGTGGAGCCCAGACCCAAGTACTGACCATCACAAGGGTTGACAGCCACAGCGGCTGCACTACCAGCCACGCAGCCTGCCAAGAAGGACACATAGAAAGGTGACTTCTCCTCAGATGATGGGCGGCCCAGCTGATTCAGGTTGGCAAACAGGGGAAAGTACACAATAGAGAAGGGGACATCCCTGTAGTGGGGGAGGAGTGATGTTGGTGGTAGGGGCTAGCAAGCAGACCTCCTCCCATATGCCCATCTTGCTACCTGAGCAGTGTGGCCCCCAGTCCCTTGTAAAGGCCAGCAATGCCATGGTTCCGCAGCAGGTTACGGGTCAGCTGGGTGGCTGTGGGCCTAGGAGCAGCTGGAGCCTCTACTGAGGGCTGGGCACCTCCCTGGGCCGAGAGCTGAGCCTGGGCAGCCAGAATCTTCCTCTGAGCAGCTGGTGAGAAAGGGTCTCTGGTCTCTTCCTCCTGGCTTGGGTAAGGGGCAGGGGACAGGGTCTAGCTGTTGTCCCCACCCAAGCTCTGTCCCCTCCCTGCACCTTACCAATGCGGCCTGCATCTTGCAACTGGATCTTCAGCATCTCCATGGGGGTGGTCACAATCACCTGGCAAGTACCAGCCCCGCAGCCTGCCAACATCTCCTTAGGCAGCGTCAGCTTCTGTCTATAGGGCAGGGACAGGGCTGTGACTGAGATGATGAGGAACAGCTCCCTACGCTGGCAGGGACTGTCCCATTCACTGGGTGTAACGGGGGATAGGAATTGTGGAGGTCCCATGAGGGCACAGCCCTGGGCTCCATCCAACCCAAAGGACAAATGGTCTCATATGCAAGGGCTCATAAAGAGAAATGGGAAATGGAAGGGGCCAACCTTGTAGCCCTATAAGCCAGTAATGGGTGGCTGCTTAGTGCCCCCCAAATTCTGGCAGCAGACGGTGGCTAGGGGCCAACAGCCACTGACTCAGCAGCTACTTTGAACCTCCTCACGTGGGCAACAGGGAAGTGCCCGCCCACACAAGGTCAGTGATGTTGAGCAAAGGGACTAAGGTAGAATAGCCTCCCTCTAGGGGTCTGTTGTCGGCCTAGGGGACAGCTGGGGGTATGGGTGGGATTAGCAACACACCCTTCCTTAGCGCCCGAGCCTCTTACCCATCCTTAGAGAGCTGATGTCTGAAGAAGTCATTAGCTGCCAGCTTGATGGCCTTCTCGGGGGTGACCAGGGTCAGGTTCACTGCTGCTCCTGTGGGGCATCTGAGGGTCAGCTGAGGCTTGGGGGACACAGGCAGGTCAGGTAGGGATAAATAGACTTGCTGGGTGGCTTAGGTTAGGGAGGCTTTGGGATAGCACTTAGCTGCACCCTGGCCAAGCCCTGCCTGGCACTCTTTGGCTGCAGCCTCCTGCCCTCTCACCCACATATGGGCTTGTTTTGTGCCAGGCAGGCGGGAACCAGGCAGGATGGGGTGGCGCTGTGTCCTCCCTCCCCAGCATTCCACCTCCATCTGTCTCTGATTTTGTCAGAACAGGCCTCTCCTGAAAGGCAACGAGGAGCAGGCCCCCAGGGACTAGGGTGGGCCTCCCTCCCAGGGACAGGTGCTCCCACTGGCTGGACCACAGGGTGGGTCAGGGCTCAGAGAAGCCTGTGGATAGCTGATCAGAGCTGAGGGTTCAGGACTACCCAGCATCTGGGCAAATCCACCCGCAGGGATTTTTTTTTAAGCTGCTTTGTATAATGCCCCCTGCCCTAGTCTCTAGGCACAGATGTGGTCCTGCCTGTCACATAAAGTAGTAGAAGAGATTTGAGCCACCAGGATAGAGAAAAAGAAACAAATCCTGACCTGTTCTACCAGTTGGTGGACTGGAGGGTGTTCAGGTGAGAGCTGAGACTCACCACTCTGCAGAAGACTGTCCCCTCAGACATCCAATTCCCCCAGCACGAAGGACAGGCAGATGACCCCATTGTGCTCATGTACTATGAGCACCACACAAAGTCCGTACCTACAGACCAAGCCTAGCCATGCATCCCTGCCCCTGCTCCCAGCCAGACCCATCCGTTACCCATTCCAAGTCTCACCCCTATACATGCCGAAGTAGCCCTCAGAGCGGATGGTCTTGATGAGACAGTCAGACCTGTAGCCAAAGGGATGACAGTAAGTTGTGGCCAGCTGGACCCTGGCCCTGAGTCAGGCAAGGGCAGCCAGCACCATCTCTGCCCAGTGTGATTACCCAGGGCCCACAGAGAAGCCAAGTACTCTGTTAGGTGTAGGATCTTCCTCAGGCCTGCCCTACCCTGTTTCCCCTTTATCAAACCCAGGGGTGCAGGAGCAGAGATCAAAGGTGGAAGCTGCACCCTCAACCCTCCTAGGCAGCTCTCACTCACATGCTGGCATACATGCGCTGGCCATTCTGCTGGTTCTGCAGCCGTGTCTTAGCCAGGTCGATAGGGAACACACAGGTGACCCCGATTAGCCCAGCGATGCCACCATTGATGAGCTTGGCCGGCAGGCTGTGTATGCAGGGTTGAGTGTCAGGACTAACATCCTCAACCACAGGACAGGGGGGTGGGGAGGTCATGCTGGGGAGGGGGTGAAAGCCAAGACCAAAGCCCAGGGGTTGGGGTCCCTCTGACCTGATCTGCTTATCAGCCATTTACACCCAGTGAAGCAGGAGGCTGACTCAGGCCAGGCCGATGTAAGTGGAGGCACTGATGGGGAGGGGCTGATGAAGAAATGTGGATGGCTGGCGGAGGCGGCTGATGGTGGGGGAGGGGATGTCCTCACCTTCAGAGCAGTTTCAAGACTTCTGCTACCTGAAAGAAAGAAGGACGGAATGAATGGTGGAAGGGGGCCTATCAGAGAAAGAAGCCTCTCCACCCACCAGTCATCTCACAAGGGAATGAAGCCCCTCACTCCCCAGACCCAGTGCTCCTGCCTGCAGCCATCAAGGTGCCCTGGGGATACACTGGGGAGGGGGGTGGAGGAAGAAAGAGAGGCCACCCATCCCTGGGGCCACCTGGCTTTCCTTCAATGCCCTCCCCGTGGCGTCCTCCCAGGCAGCCAGGAACCCTCGCTCACAGGCATATGCTCACGCACAGAAGGGAAGCTCCAGTTTTTAAAGGGCCAGGTGCCTTTTAGGCAGGGGTACTTGGACCCTGGACTAGGGCTGTGATAGCCAGTTCCCATCCTTGAGCAGAGGCTGCTAGCATCTGCTATTTTCAGTGGGATGGGGTGGTGGTGGTTTCTCCTTTGTGGAGCTTCTGGGAGGAGCAGACCCAATTCCATAGCAGTTCATTCTGGGCCATGGAGCCCCTTCAAAACAGAGAAGCAAGACTCCTACCCACACCAAGCTGATTGCCCACCTTACTGTCCACTTCCCAAGGGAAGTGTTTCACTCCCAACAGACATGGGTGCATAAGGACTTGGGGAAGAGAAGACAGGAGTAAAAGGTATGAAGAGGGAAACAGAGGGATGCCTATCTCCTAAAGCATTGGTGGCTGGTATATACCCTGTTTCTTTACAGTGGGAGAGAAGAGGCCTCTTCTATTAGCAGCAAGGATGGGAATCCAAGAGTCAGCCTCAGGGGGCTCCCATGAGGGACACAATCATAAAAAACAAGTCCTGGGTTCTCCCCTGTGTCTCCTCCAGAGCCCTCAGAGGTCAGCTGTTACAGGCATGCTAGTATCCTCAGTGCTGCCACATGGGATCACATGGCTGTCTCACACTAAAGAGCCCCGAGAGGACTTATGACCCTGGACCTGCTACCCAACTCTCCCCCGACAATCCACAGGATCCTGCTCACCCTGAGCGTACCCCAGAGTGCGCACAACTGCTCCTCCACCGCTCCAACAAGTATGCTGCTCACTGAGGAGAAAAGGGGGCGGGCGGGGGGGGGGGGGAGAAAGACAAGGGGGTTGGGCCGGGGGGGGGGGGGGGGGGGGCCTGGGGGGAAGGACTTTCTCTTTCACTTTGGGCTAAATGGTAGTAATCTCGGTAGTCTTGGGTAAAGAAAGAGGGGGTGATACAACTTCTGGGGTCTGGGAGTGGGCCCAGCCTGAGCGCTAAAGGGACAGGCTAACTCAGAGAACCAGGTTGCCCACCTAGAGGGGCGCCAGGCTCCTCAGTAGCTTTCTGTCTCTAGGCGATGGGATGAGCACAGATCTGTCTAAAGCCCTGGAACCCCAGGGAATGGGACACTCTGTATGGGCCTGTGCTCTTGACAAATGGTCAACACCCACTAGGCTGTGAGCTCTGGATGTACCTATCAGGGACCCTTAGGTTAGGGCACATGAAGGCACGCACACCTGTTCTCTGGGAGTTTAAGGAAGGGATGCTTGACTTTCAAAGGGCACCACAGCCAAGCAGAGGCTTTGCTCACCTGGCAGGTCCAGAGGGCATGGAGGCGGTACACCAGGCGCCCTCTGCCCTCTGCTCCACCTGTGCACACAAGGGGCCTCCGTGGAAGAATATTTGTCCCTCCTAACCCTGGTATGTGGTGAAGGCCTGACCTCTGAACTGTAATCTTGATTTCTCCCTCTCCATACCACGCTCCAAGTGTACACTAGCTGCAGCAGCTTTCCCTGCTGCTCCACCTCTAGGGGAAGCCCCATCCTTCCCTATGCCTCTGCCCTCAGGGACAGTGAACCTGCTGTCTGTCCTTCAGATGTCACTTCCCCTCATATCTGGGCACCTGGGTGTTGTGTGTGTTTTGGAAGTCAGACAGACCACCTGAATGAAGCCTGTAGGGAAGAGCCAGGCAGGCACTGAGATCCCAAGGGCTGAGTCAGCCTTGCAGCCAGAATGAATGAAACAGGAGGAACACCAGAGAACACAGATGCTGAGAGTGAGGAGCTTTGCTGCCTAGAACAACAGGCAAGGGGAAACCTCTGGGCTGTTCTCTCCCTCCTCAATCCTCAGGGTTTTGTTTTGTTTTTTTGTTGTTGTAGTTCTTGTTTCATTGTTTTTTTGTTGACAATATTTTTCTATAGCCCCAGCTCTCTGGGAACTCACTCTGTAGACCAGGCTGGCCTCAAAGTCAGAGATCCTCCTGCCTCTGTCTCCTGAGTGCTGGGATTAAAGGCATGTGCCACCATGCCCCGCTGTTATTATTATTTGGTGTGTTCTTTAACTCTCATCAGTTTGAGACAGCTGTCAGGGCTTCCTCAGCACTGTCTATGTAACCATAGGCACCTGACTGTCCAGTATCGCCACTGAGGATCCAGAGTTTTCTGCCTAGCTGTCCCAGCCTTCCCCAGTCAGGCCACAGGTTAACTAAGAAAGATCCAGTTAGCATACAGACGCTAACAACTTCATACAGCTTCTTCCTGAATTTTCCTACCTAAAAGAAAAGCAATCTGGCGCTGGTGGCTCCCTCCTTTAATCCCAACCCTCAGGAGGTGGATCTCTGTGAGTTCGAAGCCAGCCTGGTCTACAGAGTTCCAAGGCAGCCAGCGCCACATAGAAAAGACCCTGTCTCGGAAAAAGGAAAAGAAAAGCAACTGGGCTGGGGCTGAGCCCCACCACCAGCATGTCCCTCCCCCCAATCCAGTCTCCCTGGCCCCTTCATTTTAGGAAGGTTAGCTTTGCTTTGCTACCGAAAAGGGATACAAAGAGGTCCCCTACAGGGAGGTCCTACAAAGGAATACCAGGATCCGGGCACATCCTCTGCTCCAGGTCAGATCATGCTTTTATCCCACGGCTGGAGCTCAGCCGGCCTCGCTATCTCAAGCCAGACTACGCGGAATCTGACCACGTACGTGCCCACGTAAGCCTATGGGTTCCCACGTGAGCGGAACCCCCATCCACGGCAAAAATAACTCAAACCTCAGCTCTGGGGCTTCCACACTGTGGGGACACGTGTGCGCGGGGAGCGCGCCCGGACCGAACAAGGCCTTCCACGCCCGGGACACAAACCAGTCGAGGTACCCGCCGGTCCACGCTCCGCCGGAACCGCAGTGTCTGAGCAGATGTCACCTCTCCCAGCCACCAATGCCACCCTTTTTCTCCCCGCAACCCAGGCAGATTTGGAAAGGCGCCGCGGGAACTGACCGGCTAACACTCACCACACTGCCGCCGGGATCGCTTCCCCGCTGTGCCGCGCGCACGCGGGGCCTGCACCTAGACGGGGAGGCGCGTCTCTCGGAGGCGCGCCCGCTCCGCCCTCAGCTGTCTTGCGGCCGTAGGCTCCCCCTCCCGGCCAGCGTGGACACTGCCACCAGCCACAGCCTCAAGCCACCCTTGAGGGGGTGGGCTTTCTGGCGTAATCCCTAGGCTCCCTATGGGTTTCCCACCACCAACTGGGATAGGAGGCAGGAAGCAGAAAGTGTTTGTATGGGGTGACCTGTGGGAGGTTTATGATAGATGCTCCTTCGTCACCGCCCATAAGGGCAGGGCTTATGCATCATTCTGACTTTGTATCCTTACCTGTAGCAGGGTTGCTATGTGCAATGGCTCCTCCCTACCCCACGGGAATATACAGGAAAGCCTAGAGATGGCTCACCAGGTAAAGGGTTTGCAATCAAGTCTGGTGACGCTGATTTCATTCTTGGGGACCCACATGGGAGGGGAAAACAACCTTTGCAAAGTTACTGACACACACACACTAAATAGCTTTTATTTTATGTGCATGGATGTTTTGCCTGAATGCGTATCTGCACACTATATGTGTGCCTAGTGCCTGTGGAGGCAGAGGAGGGTTTCTGATAGTTACAGACTGTTCTGAGCCATCATGTAGGTGTTGGGAATTGAAACTGAGAGCCCTGAAAGAGCAGCTGGTGCTGTTAACTGCCAAGACGTCTCTCCAGGACTTCTCTGCCCCTATCATAACAGGAGGGCCTGGCATGGTAGGAAGTATGGGCACACACAGGGACTAGGTTTCAGATCTCTTAGGCACCCCTCTGCTCTACCCTATAAGTAAATAGATCTCTGAGGTGCACTGGGAGTTGGAGGCTAGCTTGGGATAGACAGTAGGATGCTGTCTCAAAAAGTAACCAACCAAGCATTCTAAACATCAAGGAGGAATCTTTGTACACTGGGGCACTGTACCACACAGGTGAGGTAGAAGGACAGGGGCTCTGCCCACTGGCCAAATCAAGTTAAAAACCAGCTTAAGGCCGGGTGTGGTGGCACATGCCTTTAGTCCCAGCAATCAGGAGGCAGAGACAGGTGGATCTCTGTGAGTTCCAGGCCAGCCTGGTCTCCAAATGGAGTCCAGGACAGCCAGGGCTCTGTTAACACAGAGAAACCCTGTCTCAAAAAACCAAAAAAAAAAAAAAAAAAAAAGAGAGAGAGAGCAAGAGAGAAAGAAAGAAAGAAAAAGGCCAGCTTAAATCTGTAAGCCTAGGCCTGGGCAGACTCTGGGGTCTGTGAAGCTGAGGTACCAGGCAGATTGGAATCCTCTGGGGCCAGCCCTGTGCGCCGGATGCTGTCCTGATACTTGTGGCGGCCAAGCTCCAAGATGGCACGCACTTCTTCAGCCACATCCTGCCGGTCACTCTGTTCCAAGGCCTGTACCAGGTGTCCCACGGCTCCAGGCCGTCCAGTCTGGCGCTCAGCCCAGGAGAAGAGCATGTGGCGGATCTGCCCATCTAGGTCATCCCTTGGAGGGAAAAGGGTAGTGATGAAGGTATTTTCCCCAGGGACACACACAAAGGCTCAATATATCTCAAAAGAAAGTTCCTTGAGATAGTGAGCAGACCCTCCTTTTCCAGGCTGGTGTGTGTAGGGAAGGGAGGTGGGGTGGGAGTCAGCCCTAAAGCTGAGGGTGGAATTGAGAATGTTTATTAGAAGTCATGGAGGCTCACCTGAACTCATGCCGGATGCGCTGTAGCTCACGGTAGGGCATGCCTAGGTGTAGGGCCACAGCTGGCCAGTCAGGCCCCAGGCGAGAGGCCACACTCAGCAGGTTGCTCTGAGTCAGGAAACCAGTTTCCGCATCACCCAGATTCAGGGGCGTCAGGGAGAAGTCAGTCCCCTGTCCACTCCCCTGGGGCCCCCGGAGTCTCTGTCAGGAGGCAAGGATACAGTGAGCTTGAATCCATTCTCTTGTCTTTGGTCACCCTGGGACACTGTCTCTTTTTGTCAGCTTCTGCCTCTCTAGCCTCACCGGTAGCTTGATGGGCAAGGTGGCCATCCACAGTGCATCTGTGCCCTTCCTCTGCCGGGCAGCCTCAGCCTCTTGAGGCACCTCTATGGGAAGTGAACCCCGATAAAAGGACACCTGGGGAAGGAACAGGTAGGGTTCAGAGCTCTGGCCTCAGATCCAGGTACCTCAGAACAGCATCCTGACACATCAGCCCACCTGGCCTCGGACAGCCTGAGCTTCCCGGTTCAAGGTTGTGGTGACATACACCTCCTTTACATTCTTCAGGTGTGAATAGAAGACAAAGCAGATTCTGCCATCCACGCAGTCTGGACGGTCTGTGGGAAGCAAACAAACTCAGTAGGAGGGGCCAAAGAGTCACACCCCAGAGTCCCCAGAGAAGAGACACCTACCAGCGTCAACATCAATGCCCCGCTCGAAGGCCGCAAAGAACTTCTCACCCTCAAACATCTCCACCGTATCAGACGGTTCAGGGCCACGGTAACGATCCAGCAGCCGACCCAGGGTGGCATCTACCTGTGGAGCACCCACAAGGGATCAGAGGCCAAAGCTCTGTACCCAGCCTGTCCTTCAGGTCACCGCACTGCCTTCCTGCTGCCCCACCTTGTTCCTGGGCAGGCACTGCAGCAGGACCTGCTCAGGGTCCCGGCGCCTCTGCAGTGCAATCAGGTTCACACGATGCAGCCGCAGCCGTTCCCAGGCCTTCCGGGCCAGGCCTCCCACACAGGTTTTAGTGGTATACCAGAGCCAGTACCTGAAAGTGCCAGAGTTGGGGGTGTGGCCATACAGATGAAGGGCAGGAGGGGTGCTGAGAAAGCCAGGGGACACTGACCAGGAGAAGTGCGTGACCTGGAAGCGTGCATACAGGTGGGTGAGCTCCAATGCCACCTGCGTGGTGATGTCATCCCAGGTGGCTGTCAGGGGTGTTCGGTACAGCAGATGTAGGTGGGAGCGGTCCAAACTGAACCCTAGACAGGAAATGGCAGAAGGCTAAAATCCCTCTAAATGCTATTTCCCCTTCTAAGCACCCATCTTTGGTCCTGTAGCATGCAGCTTCACCTGTAATGCCAGGGGGCAAGGGCAACTGCACAGTGACTGGTTGTAAGAAGCTGGGGGGGCCGCTCTGTGAAAGGCACAGCAAGGGGCTTACTGATGCCTCTGATTCTTCCAGGAGAGCTCTCAGTTCTAGTCCAGCCATATGTACTACCTGGACAGAGAACCATTTGAGTGTCCTCCTGTATGCTGAGGTGCCTCCTGTCACCCTTGGCACAGCCGTGAATATACCTGCATGGAGACTTGCCGAGGCTCCTCTGTGGCCCCAGGGGGAAAAGTGACTTTGACCCCAGGATGACCTGAGGAGCACAAAAGTGCTCCCTCTGGTGGCAACAGGCAAGCGTTGGAAACTGGGCGCAAAACGACGAGGAACCAGGAGAAGTGGGGCACCTGGCAGCGGGCCCAGAGTCTCTGGAACACATGAGAGGAAAGGGTCAAGGCAGAAGATGGTGGGCAGGGGTGGGTGGTATCGGGGCAAGCTGCTCCTGTCCCCTCACTCCCAAGGGCCTAGGCAGCTGTCACCTTGGGTGCCTCTTCCTCCAGGTGGGTCTCTAAGTCATTCCAACTGTTGTCACTCCGTGTCCTCACAACTACTTCACGGCAGCGATGGACTCTCGGGGGGACAAAAAGCAGCCATAAGCTCACATCCTGTCAGGGAAAGGTGATGTGTGAGACAGGGCCAGGCCTAGGCTACCACACCTACCCCCTGCCTGTCCTGGACATGCCTGCTGGAAAGCCACCCCATGAGGCTGCAGCTCCAGGACAGCACTAAGCAGGAAGTCATGAGGTCCCAGAGAGACTAGGCCTGGCTCAGGCAACCACAGTCGATAGTGGATGGTGATGGGTGTGGTAGTGGCTCCTGCTGGGAACTGTAGGCGGACACCACAGGCCAGGGTCACAGAACAGCCATGAGGAGTCACAAGGAAGCTGAGTGAGGAAAGAGGTATGAGGGCAGACAGACAAGGTGCCCCAGTGTGGCCAGGGAGCCAAGGTAGACAGATGTCCTCTAGCCCCCTTCCCACCAATACCTGTCCAATTCTGAGGTGAGGTACAGCCTGGGCATTTCTGGAACCTGGGATATGTCTGCACAAGGGACAGGCACTTGGTCAGAATGGTGATGTGCCTTCATTCTCTCACAGCCTGTTGGCCATGCCCCATGCCAAGCCTACCTGGGGAGCTTGGGGGTGATGGAGAGGCCTCACCCAGAGGGTTCCCCTGCAGGCGCACAAAGGGAGCGTCTAGTAGCTCAGCAGGCAGGTCCCGGAGCTGGTTGTCCCTCAGGTCAAGCCGAGTGATCAGTGGCAGGTGGGCCAAGCCAGTGGGTACCGAGGTCAGCAGATTGCTGTGCAGAATAAGGCGCCGCAGGGACCGCAGTCCCGCTGCAGGCAAGTGCTGGCTTAAGGGTAGCAGAGAGCCACCTGTGGTGGCCCTGGGCACCTTGACAAGACATTCACACTAAAGGCTTCAGGCTCTACCACATGGTGGGACAAAGATGCATGTGAACTACAGGCAGCCAAGCAGGTAGAAGGGAAGTCAAGGGCCATCCAGGGGCAGTGAAGGTTCACAGGCCAAGCCTGGGGTATAGGGTCCTCTGTGGAAGAGGATGGGGCCAGAGTCTCAAAACTTTAGGGCTGCAGGGGACCAAGTGGGAGTGGAGTTCTAGGTGGTGACTGAGGGGCACTCACTCGCTGTTGGCTGGTGAAACAAAGGTGTACCAAAGCTACTCACCAAAGGAAGCAGGGAGATATTGCAGCCGGTTGGAGGCCAGATTGAGTTCACTGAGACTGCTCAGGTCTCCAAGCTCAGAGGGGATAGTGTCTAGAAGGTTCTCAGAGAGATCAAGACACTGAAGGGTGGACAGGGACCCCAGTGTTGTGGGCAGCCTTTCTAGGCGGTTGTGTGTCACAGTAAGGAAGGTAAGGGCCGGCAGGGCCCCCAGAGCCTCGGGCAGCTCTGAGAGACAGTTGTGAGAAAGCAGCAATGCATCCAGGCTGCGCAGTTCCAGGACACAGGTTGGCAGCGTCTCCAGCCTGTTGAAGCTCAGGTCCAGGTGGGCCAGGCAGGCCACGTCACTCAGGCCAGCAGGCAAAGTGGTCAGGGCACCACGGAGGCAGGCACCTAGGGCACCCCGGCTCTGGCCACCTGGAAGTTGAGGAGACAGCAGTAGTGCCAGAGAGCGCACTAGGGAGGAAGCCTCCCTTGTAAGCCAGCCAGAGGGAAATAGAAAGACAGAAAAGCAGACGGAGAAGGCTATCACTTTGTACCAGCTGACAGTATCACCAAGATCTGGGATCTGCAGAGAAACACAACTGGGCACCTTAGAGTCCTACGCTCAGGAGGCAGAGCCCAGCCAGCCTCACTTTGGGGAAGAAGGCCATAGTGCTAAGGACACAGGGAACAGGTGTAGGATAGGGGTTCACACCTGAGGTGCCAGGGGAAGAGAGGTCTGGAGCTAGGGCTGGGACAAGGATGGCCTTTGTGACCAAGAAGTAGAGTCAAAGCAGGGCTAGAGACGAGGACAGGGTCAGGAGCAAGAGTACTCACCTTTGAGGACCAGGGAGCGAAGGCGCATCAGACTCCAAGGAACCCGGGATAGGGTGTCATCTAGCAGGTGAGGGTCCTCGTGGGTGCTGAGCCGCAAGAACTCCACCAGCAGCAGCTGTGGGGACTGCTGGAAACACAGGTACTGCAGCCGATGGCAGCCCCCTGGGTGTAAGTCCAAGTTCAGCTGGTTCCCAGCCAGGAGAAACGGTGCCCCAGGCCTGGAATCCACAGCCTCCACGGCGCGTCTTGCAGCATCTTCTGCAGCAGCTGCAGTTTCTTCTGGCTCCAGCCCCTCCAACGCTGCAGCCATCACCCATGGAAGGTCCTTGGGGACCAGACATGTCCCAGCTTGCCAGGCAAGCCTGCTCAGGCAAGGCTGAGGGAAGCTGCAGAAGCAAGAGGACTGGGCTGTAGGGGACCAGCTTCTCCTCCAGGCCTGGGCAACAATAACTCAGCTTGGAAACAAAGGAGCTCTTGAAACCATCGGCCCCAAACCCCAGGGCAGAAGGGGTACAGAGTGGAGTGGTCATTGCAGCCCTAGGGCCTGGATTTGCGCTGTTAATGAGAACTGGATCCTTCTGCATAGGAGGGAGGGACGACACCAGGCAAGGAGAATCTGTGAACAGATTAGCCTGGAGAACCCTGCTAGAACCAGGCCAAGAAGAGTTATCCTATCTCAATTCTGGAATCTGGCCACGTGACCCCTGGCCCCACCTACAGGGCTCTTGTAGGCTCTTTGCCCGCTTACAACTTTCACACCCATCAACTTTGGGAGGACCCAGGACCCTCTTCCACTGCAAGTGTCGCTGTGCCCGAGAGGGTCAGTAAACAATGCGGAGGGGAGCCAAGAGGACTTGGGGGTCTGAGGGCTAGGATCCCACATCACGATCCCTAGACGACGCACTCGCGCCACAATTTTCAATTCACACCTCCGTCATATGGGGGACGCGGAGAGGTTCTCAGTAGGCCCTGCAGTCGCTTTGGCCCCGCCTCTGTAGCAAGCTTCCCGCCGTCCCACTGAGTACCTGCCACGCTGATCTCCGCGCCAGTGTAGGCGCGCTCCACGACGGCTTCCCGCCGGCGCGCTTCCGGGCGGGCGGCGGCTCTCGGGCTCCACCTCTCCCGGCTAGCCAGTAGGAGTTCTCCAGGAGTCTGACTGTCACCGCCTGTTAGATTTGCAGCACCCGGGAGGCCGCCGTCCCCCGTTCGGAAACTCACACTTTCAGAACTATTCAACCCCAGTGGCACTGCATAGGCTAGGCCCCAAGTGCATTCTTTTTCGAGCAGGGTTTCTCTGTGTAGCCCTGACTGTCCTGGACTCGCTTTGTATGCCAAGCTGCCCTTGAACTCACAGACATCTGCTTGCCTCTGCCTCTGCCTCCCGAGGGCGGGGATTAAAAGCATTAAAGGGGTATGCCACCACACCCGGTTCCCAAGTGCATTTTTTTTTAAGATTTTATTTTACATATATGAAAGCTCTGTCTGCATGTACTATTGCATGCCAGAAGAGGGCATCAGATTCCAGTATAATGGTCAGGAGCCACCATGTGGTTGGTGGGAATTGAACTCGGGACCTCTGGAAGAGCAGACAGTGCTCTTAAGCACTGAGCCATCTCTCCAGCCCCAAACCTCTATCTTTAAAAATATTTACATTAAGGGCTGGAGAGATTGTTCAGCGGGTAAGAGCAATGACTGCTCTTCCAGAGGATCCGGGTTCAAATCCCAGCACCCACATGGCAGTTCACAACTGTCTGTAATTGCAGGGCGTGGTGGTGCACGCCTTTAATCTCAGCACTCGGGAGGCAGAGAGGGAGGTGGGTCTCTGTGAGTTCAAGGCCAGCCTGGTCTACAAAGTGAGTCCAGGACAGTCAAAGAAACCCTCTGGAAAAAAACTTTAAAAAAAATTACATTAGAACTCATAACAGGCCGGGCGGTGGTGGCGCATGCCTTTAATCCCAGCACTTGGGAGGCAGAGGCAGGCGGATCTTTGTGAGTTCGAGGCCAGCCTGGTCTACAAAGTGAGTCCAGGACAGCCAAGGCTACACAGAGAAACTCTGTCTCGAAAAACAAACAAACAAAAAATCACAACACACACAAGATAAATCATGCCCGGTCTGGTGTGCATTGTAGCTGGTGTTTTGCTGTTTTGTGAGTTCTTCTTTTTCCCACCCTCTGTCTCCCCATCCCCCAGTTTCACCCTTATCATTAGATAGGAGAGAAAGGATAGAGTGCAGAGAGAGGTCTCTGAATCTAATTTCTTTCTCTTGTTTCTTCTTTGAGAATGGCTACTAACAAACCACAACTTGAATGACCACCAACCACCAACCCTCACCTAGCTGGGCTCTAGAATTTATATACCCCTGAGAAATTCCCAGAATTCCAAATGTCACGCAATTGTAGAAACTATCTGCAGCAAGCAAAGCTATGCTTCTGCTAGAGCAAGAGGCAAATACTAGCCAGTTGCTTCAGACTTCAAAGCAGCCCTATATCCCCACATCTGGGATTAAAGAAAACATATTTTTTAAAGTTTTTTTTCCCACTCTGGGTGCCAAGGAGCTCTGCCCTCCGTGCAACACCATCACAGCGCCTGGAGACCTGCGGAGGATCTACTTGTGAGCTAGCCATTCGGGCAGGTCTTGCCTCCAGCAGCCCCACCTGCCCCAGCCTCTGTGACAGTAACCCCTCTCCCCCTTTGTACATACATGCACATACACACCGAAACACACATACAGGACTCTGGAGCCAGAGTGGAACAGCTCTGCCTGCTTGCTCCTTCTGAACTTGGGGACCATGCCTCTTTTGGCTCTGTTTCCAGGGTGGGGCAGGAAGGTGGGTTGGGGAGTAGCAGGCAGGCTCCTGAGATCCATCCCCTAGACTGACAGATATGCAAACACCAGACTGAAGCACATGTAATATAGACTGTATGTTTACAATGTTGTGTATAAATGGGACACTTTGCCCTCCACTGCCTCCCCTTTGGTTGTATGATTTTTCTTCTTTTTTTAATGACTCCTGGAAGCAGTGCCCCCCTTCAGGGATGGCTGGGGGGGGGCTCGACCCAACCACATCTCAAGGGGCCTGCCTTTCCCTCTCCTGTGGCAACCCTTCCCTTTCCCATGTGCTCGGTGTTCAGTGGTATATATTTCCTCTGCCAGACATGGGGCACCTGCCCTGAGGGATATGACCCTCTCCTTAGTCTTAGCTCATGAGGTTCATTATGAGGAGCTGGGGGTAAGGTGGAAAACAGAACTGAGCAGGAACAGTTGGGCAGGCTGCAGTTGGGCTGGTTGAGGGTGCCTGGCTGCCCAGCCTGGTGTTGAGGACAACTCCTGGGAGTAGAACTGCTGTTCCCAGGGGAAGTGCTGTCTCCCTGCCCCTCCTGTAGGCCCTATGGTGTGATGCTGTGTCTGTATATTCTATACAAAGGTACTTGTCCTTTCCCTTTGTAAACTACATTTCACATGGATTAAACCAAAAAATAAAGAAAGAAAAAAGAAAAAAAAAGTTTTGTTTTTTTTTCCAAGACAGGGTTTCTCTGTGCATAGTCCTACCTATCCTGGAACTCGCTCTGTAGATCAGGCTGGCCTTGAACTCACAGAGATCTACCTGCCTCTGCCTCACAAGTGCTGGGATTGAAGATGTGCTCCAGCCGGGCATGGTGGCGCACACCTTTAATCCCAGAACTCGGGAGGCAGAGTCAGGCAGATCATTGTGAGTTCGAGGCCAGCCTGGTGTACAAAGTGAGTCGAGGACAGCCAGAGCTGTTATACAGAGAAACCCTGTCTCGAAAAACCAAGAAAACAGCCATTACAAACAGCTGTGAACTGCCATGTGGGTGCTGGGATTTGAACCAGGGTCCTTTGGAAGAACAGCCACTTCTCTTTAACTGCTGAGCCATCTCTCCAGCCCCTAACAGCTTTTGAGACAGGGTTTCTCTGGGTAGCCCTGGCTATCCTGGAACTCACTCTGAAGACCAGGCTGACCTTGAACTCAGAGATCTGACTGCCTCTACCTCTGCCTCCGGAGTTCAGGGATTAAAGGCATGCACCACCACACTCAGCCTATTTTTTTTTTTTAAGATTTTATTTGCACGCCTTTAATCCCAGCACTTGGGAGGCAGAGGCAGGTGGATCTTTGTGAGTTCGAGGCCAGCCTGGTCTACAAAGCAAGTCCAGGACAGCCAGAGATATTCAGAGAAACCCTGTCTCGAAAAACCAAAAAAAAAAAAAAAAAAAAAAAAAAGATTTTATTTGGGCCGGGCGGTGGTGGCGCACGCCTTTAATTCCAGCACTTGGGAGGCAGAGGCAGGCGGATCTCTGTGAGTTCGAGGCCAGCCTGGTCTACAAAAGTGAGACCAGGACAGCCAGGGCTGTTACACAGAGAAACCCTGTCTCGAAAAACCAAAAAAAAAAAAAAAAAAAAGATTTTATTTGGGCTGGACGTGGTGGTGCACTCCTTTAATCCCAGCACTCGGGAGGCAGAGGCAGGTAGATATCTGTGAGTTCGAGGCCAGCCTGGTCTACAAAGTGAGTGTAGGACAGCCAGGGCTACACAGAGAAACCCTGTCTCGAAAAACCAAAAAATAAAAATAAAATAAAAAAGATTTAATTTATTTATTATGTGTATAGTGTTCTGTCTGCATGTATGCCTGCAGGCCAGAAGAGGGCACCAGATCTCATTACAGATGGTTGTGAGACACCATGTGGTTGCTGGGAATTGAATATAGGACTTTTGGAAGAGCAGCCAGTGTTCTTACCCTCTGAGCCATCTCTCCAGTCCCCAGCCTGTGGTTTGTTTGTTTGTTTTTTCCGAGACAGGGTTTCTCTGTATAACAGCTCTGGCTGTCCTAGACTCAATTTGTAGACCAGGCTGGCCTCAAACTCACAGAGATCCGTGGCCCCCCATAAAAACTGCCATTTGTGGTGCCCCACATCTTTAATCCCAGCACTCAAGATACAGAGGCAGGTGGATCTCCGTGAGTTAGAGCTCAAGTCCAGCCTGGTCAACAAAGCCAGTGCCAGTACAGTCAGGCCTGTTGCACAGATAGCCCTGTCTGGAGGGCGGGAATCAACCAGGGGGGCTAGTGGGTTGGGTCAGCTGTTAAGACTGCAGGCTGCTCTTGAAGACGACCTTGGCTCCATCCAGCACCCTACAGTTCACAATCATCCCTGATTCCAGTGCAGAGGGCCTGATGGCTTCTTCTCACCTTCAGGGGCAGCAGCCCCACACATGGTGGACATTTATACAAGTAAAAC
Source organism: Lophiomys imhausi (assembly GCA_907164525.1). NCBI lineage: Eukaryota > Metazoa > Chordata > Mammalia > Rodentia > Muridae > Lophiomys > Lophiomys imhausi. The sequence continues at coordinate 970,517 of CAJQZJ010032885.1, forward strand.
ACTCACATAAACTAAATAAACTTTTGTTTAAAAAAAAGGGGGGGGGGTGGACATAATGGTGCACGCCTTTAATCCCAGTAGTCAGAGGCAGAGGAGGTGGCTCTCCATGAGTTCATGGCCAGACTCATCTACAGAGTGAGTTCCAAGACAATCAGGGCTGTTACACAGAGAAACCCTGTCTCAGAAAACATAAAAAAGAAAAAAAGGTGAGAAAAATCAAAATGTACTTTCTAGCTTAAACCATTGAATGTTTTTCTTTCATGATTCAGACTGAAGCAATACCTTGCCAGGGTGGCTTCCCTACTTTGTCCCAGCTGTATAAAAAAGTCCTTCTGTGCCCCAAGTGTGGGTAAGAACAGCAACACGGAGGGACTCAGAAGTGTGGGCTCTTTCTAGCATGTGAAGCATTACACACAAATTAAGAGGTACCTGTAATGGAGGCTGGCCCAGCAGTTGGGTTCTGCCAACATGACCCTCTCCAGCCAGCTTTTAGCCTTGGCATTGCAAAGCAGGCTTCTCATCTTTCACCTCAAAGTTACCTTCTTGGGAAAATTTGGTCTGGAAGACGGGTCTTGGAAGACAAAAGCTTCCTGATTTAAAGCTTTGGTTTCTCTCTTTCCTTTCTGCCTCTTCTTTCTTTCTTTTTTTCTTTTTTTTTTTTTTTTTTTTTTTTTTTTTGGTTTTTCGAGACAGGGTTTCTCTGTTTAACAGCTCTGGTTGTCCTGGACTCACTTTGTAGACCAGACTGGCCTCGAACTTGCAAAGATCCGCCTGCCTCTGCCTCCCAAGTGCTGGGATTAAAGGCGTGCGCCACCACCGCCTGGCCTTTCTTTCTTTTTTAAAGATTTCTTTCTCTCTCTCTCTCTTTCCTTTCTCTCTCCCTCATTTCCTCCACCCTCTCTCTCTCTCTCTCAGGTTGAGTTCCAGGATAGCTAGGGATACAGAGAAACCCTGTCTCGAAAAAAAAAAATAAGCGTTGGTTACCTGGCAAAAGTAACTTTCCTACTAAGCTAATCTGTTTTGCTTGTCTGCCTTGGGCAGATAGGTACAAAATACGGCTGATAACTCCGTCTTCATCATTATCCAAGGGAATGGGTTGCTCAGGTGTTTTGACTGGCCTAACCTTGAAGAAAGGTCTCCAAGCCGGTTGAGTTGTAGTGGTGCACATACCCCACGTGCAACAAGAGAAGTTGTAGTGGTGCACACCTTTAATCCCAGCACTTCTGTGGCAGAGGCCGGTGCCTCTACCACCTGGTGTAGAGGTACACTTTTTTGTTATTGCTTCGGATTTTTTCTTTTTGTAGCCCTGGCTGTCCTGGAACTCGCTCTGTAGATCAGGCAGGCCTCAAATTCAGAGACCCCATGTCTCTAACTCCTGAGTGCTGGGATTAAAGGTGTATATCACAACAGCCTGACCAATGTCATGTATGTATGTGTTTGTCTTCAAGTCAGGATTTTCCTGTGTAACAGGGTTTCTCAGCTCTGGCTGTCTTGGACTCTTTTTTGCAGAAATCCACCTGCCTCTGCCTCACAAGTGCTGGGATTAAAGGCATTTGCCACTATGCTCGAGGCATATATATATATATATATATATATATATATATTTTTTTTTTTTTGGCTTTTCGAGACAGGGTTTCTCTGTTTAACAGCTCTGGCTGTTCTGGACTCGCTTTGTAGACCAGGCTGGCCTCGAACTCGCAAAGGTCCGCCTGCCTCTGCCTCCCAAGGGCTGGGATTAAAGGCGTGCGCCACCACCGACCGGCTAAGGCACATGTTATTTAAACCCACCACTCAAAAGGCAGAGGCAGAAGGATCTCTGAGTTCGTGGCCAGCCTGGTCTACATAGGGAGGATAGCAAAGGCACTATAGAGAAACCTGTCTCAAAAGAAAAAAAAAAAAGGATGTTTCCAGATAAGGCCGCGGTCATTAAACCCCAGACCATGGGAACATGGGAGCCATTAGCCCCAGCTGGATTCCATTCCTATGGTGCCCAAAGCCAGGAAACAGTTTGAATATCTAGCCACACACATACCCGACGTGCAACAAGAAAAGCTGTAAATCGCCGGGCAAGGTGGCGGGAGAGAGGAGGGGAGAGGGGGGAGGGGGGAGGGGAGAGGGGAGGGGGGAGAGAGGGGGGAAGAAAAAAAAGAAAAGCTAAAAGGGCGTGTGTTTCCGGTTTCAAGCCTCACTCTGGCAGTGATGCATCATGGGACTTGCAGTTCACTTTGAGAGTTATGGCCCAGGCAGGCCCTCCGCAATGCATACTGGGAGCTGAGACTCCGCGTGGCATGCTGGGAATGCGAGTAGTAAAAGGGGGTTGAAAACTCCTTGAGGTCCTTGGCCCGTGCCCTCTGGATTTCCGAGCACTCTCGTCCACCTTTATACGAGCACCTGGCACTTGAATAATCCTTTGTCTTTGTTGTGGGGAATATCTGACTGAGGGCCGGTCAAAGGTTTCCTTCCGGTGCGCCCTTTTCGTCAATGGGAGGCGCCCTCGCGCCGCGCCGTGTGCGTCCCGAAGGCTTCTGGGTAGCGGTTTACCCCCGCCCACTGCGTTACCGTCTTCCTTTCCTTGCCCGACGCTGCCGAGGTTGCACGCGGGAGGCTTCTCCGCCGGAGTCGAGTGAGTAGGCTGGTGGTTGGGCCGCTTTCAGGGGTCGGGACTGAGGGACGTGCGGAGGCCCGAGTCGAGGAGTGCACGGCCTCCCATGATCGACGGCCTCGGGCCTCACGTGGCCTCACTTGTTGGCAAAAAATGGAGGGGAAAGGAGAAGGCCTCTGGGGCAACGCCACCATACCGTATTCCCTATGTCTCATTCAGCATGCGCTACGTCGCTTCTTACTTGCTGGCCGCCCTCGGGGGCAACTCCTCTCCTAGCGCCAAAGACATCAAGAAGATACTAGACAGCGTGGGTATCGAGGCGGACGATGACCGGCTCAACAAGGTATCGTGGTGCTTACCTGGACCTTATGGACCCAAGTGGTGGCCCATCCTATTATATCGGGATTTTACTTTCAGAGAAAATGTAGACCTGTTGAAAAGCATGGAGCTCCGAGGCCTACGTCAGTCTTAGTGTTTGTTTGTTTGTTTGTTTTAATCTCTGAGCAATTTCAAGTGTGTGCGAGATAAAGTCCTGGTCATTGTACTTTTATAATGGTTTAGTACAATTCATTTTTGTGCCTTTGTTTTTTGAGAGAAGATCTCATTGTGTAGTTCTGGCCAACCTGGAGTTCACTATGTAGACTGCATCTTTTTTTGCGGGGGGGTGGGTTCGAGAGAGGGTTTCCTTTTGTAGCCCTGGCTGTCCTGGACTCCCTTTGTAGACCAAGCTGGCCTTGAACTCACAGAGGTCTGCCTGCCTCTGCCTCCTGAGTGCTGGGATTAAAGACCTGTGCCACCTCACCCGGCTAGCTTACAAATATTAAGTGATGGGAATTAAACTCAAGGACTGCAAGTGTAGCAGCTGCCCAAACTACAGAATGAGATTCTTTCTGGAAAAAAGAAAAACAGTAGTCCGGGCCTTTAACAATGGAGCTATCTCTTCCCTGCCCCTCTCATTCTTCCAGAAAAGTATTTTTTACCCTCTAGTCTGTGGAGGGATGGAATCTAAACTCCATAAGCCTTAGAATTTTAGCATGTAAAACTGCCCGTTGTCTACATCTTTGTTTAGAAGACTGTATTGTGTCTTGAGGTTAGTTACTGTTAGTGAAGTGCAGGTCTAGAAGCTTCAGAACACCCTGTGTACTGTATCATGAGTTCTGGCCAAGGTTGTGATGCTGGTCACTAAGTTATGATTATCTATTCCAGGTCATCAGTGAGCTGAATGGAAAAAATATCGAGGATGTCATTGCTCAGGGTGAGTTCATTTAGGGGGAATTTTACATGTTTATGGTCCATCCTAATCCCTGCTGGTCAGTCGATGATCTGCCAGGCTTCGCTTGTGGACCAGAGCATTCTAGAAGCCATGCCAGAGCTGAGCAAGGCCTTTTTATTTTTAGGCTTGTTCCAGGAGCACTTCTGAACACACTCAGGAGCTGGCAATGGGAACACCCTTTGACTGCCCTGCAGGATTGAAAGCCTTTTCTGTGATCAGGAGGGTGGGGTGTGGTGTTAGAAATTGGTACAGGCTCTTATCTCTTGCTAGGTGTATAGTTCTGGTGCCACCAGACTGGGACTTTGTAGTCTCAGCATGATTACAGTAGTGTAGTGGTTCTGGGCATGTGACAGCTTAGCAAAGGGTCTGGTTTGTGAGCTCACCCCTGTTGCAAAAGATCCTGGACTTTGGGGCACATTCATGGTGAACATGTTTTAACTTAAGTTATTTTGGTTTTGGTTTTTTGTTTTCATGCACACCAGAAAAGGGAATTAGATTCCATTACAGATGCTTGTGATCTACCATGTAGTTGCTGGGAATTGAACTCAGGACTTCTGGAAAAGCAGCCAGTGCCCTTAAGCACTCAACCATCTCTCCACCCCCGTTTTTGTTTTTTGAGACAGGGTTTCTTTTACGCAGCCCTGGCTGTCCTGGGACCCACTTTGTAGACCAGGCTGGCCTTAAAGTCAGAGTTGTGCCTGCCTTTGTCTCCTGAGTGCTGGGATTAAAGGCCTAAATTAATTTTATTTATTTGTGAGCAGGGTTTATCTGACCCTGGCTGTCCTTACAGCGTCAGGATAGGGGAAAGAAGCCCTAAATAACATTATGTTCTTGGGTATGTGCCAGGTTGCCTTCATGTTTTAGAGTGAAAGCAGGTGACAGCGCTGTTGAATATGTCAGGCAACTGGTATAATAACTTCCCTGGGTTGGTCACTGTGCCCTTATGGAACAGCTTTCTTGACTGACCCTCTGTTCTAGTCTCATGTTCCTTCTGTTTTATGAAGGTGTTGGCAAGCTCGCCAGTGTGCCTGCTGGAGGGGCTGTGGCTGTTTCTGCTGCTCCTGGCGCTGCAGCTCCTGCTGCTGGTTCTGCCCCCGCTGCAGGTAAGTAGAGGTCTGAAAAGTAGTGGATAATCAAAGTGGGTTGGTACTCAAGATTTTACTGTTGACTGGGGCTCCCAGGGCAACCTGGATGAGTTCTTGGGCCGTGCTTACTATGGTGTTCCTCCACAGCAGAGGAGAAGAAAGATGAGAAGAAGGAGGAATCTGAGGAGTCAGATGATGACATGGGATTTGGCTTGTTTGATTAAATCCCTACTTTCCTGCAAATAAAGCCTTTTTATGTATCTTGAGTGGCCTTTAAACACATGACATACTGTGTGTCCTCAGCCTCCATACAGAGGACCGAAGTAAGTTGGGTGAATGGGGAGGATCCTCCAAGGCCTTGTCTTCAGAGGACTGTCAGGTCCTGTGAAATAGATCCTTGAGCAACTTTCATGGAACATTCTGGGAAAACAGGTATGGGAAATGTGAGCCTGAGTTGAAAGCTGTTGGAGTATTGTAGGTTCTGTAAGGAGAGTGGGTCCTGGAGCCTCTTTCTTGGTTCATAGATGAAAGTCTCTACTTAAACTCAGATTGAGAGGTTGTCCATAAGTTTACCCGTAAGGATTGTTTGGTCAAGGTATTGATAGCTTAAAGTTTTCAGAGTATTCTATCTAATGGCCAGTTAAACTTTATATTTCTAGATGGGACTGTTCTTTTCTCACATAGGCTGCTCTAGAATGTGAATCCTAGGACTTCTAACTCAACTGGGCCAGATTACTCAGGACCTGGTGAAAATGCAACATAAAGGGTCTGTCTTACTTTTAGGGAGACAAATGAGTATAAATGGGCTGAAGGAGATCACTCTGGTTCTTGCCAGTGTAGGGAGTAAAATAAGACAAGACCATCCTGAAGCCAGAAATGGTGGGTGGATGTACTAAAGACCAGAAGCCACAGCTAACACCTTGGGTACAAGGTGTAGTAAAGATGGTGATACAGGAGGAGGGTCTCAGAAGGGCAGGTCCAGGGTTCTGAGCACAACTTTAGTCTAGACCCAGACCTGTACTAAAGGTTTTCATGATGTTGCTCATGGAAGTTATCCAGCCTCAGGATTCTGAGAAAGGCCAGCCCTTTTCTTGGCACCAGTGTCTCCCAAGGGTCTGAAAGTATGTGTGCCCAGACAGCCTGTCCTGTGGAAATAAGAGCATAGGTCCCACTGAGCTGGGGCTGCACTGACCCTCAGGCCTATTACTGGAATAAAGTTGTGGCTCCTTTCTGTGACCACCATGAAAAACCCTGGATTTACTGGCTGGCTCTGAGGACTTGCTCCTCCTACTGTATCATGCTGTTAAACTGGTCATATTAATCAAGATATACCCATCACCTTGAACAATTTGGCCTCAAATTGACTATGTGATCCAAGCCAGTATGGAACAAATTTGCCTAGTATGACGGACCTTGAACAGTTAAATTCTGAGCCAGGCATGGTGGCACATGCCTTTAATCCCAGCACTTGGGAGACAGGCAGGCAGATCTCTGATTTCAAGTCCAGCCTGGTGTACAGAGTGAGTCCAGTACAGTCAAGGATACACAGAAACCTTGGTCTCAAAACTTTTTTTTTTTTTTGGTTTTTCGAGACAGGGTTTCTCTGTGTATCCTTGGCTGTCCTGGACTCACTTTGTAGACCAGGCTGGCCTCGAACTCACAAAGATCCGCCTACCTCTGCCTCCCAAGTGCTGGGATTAAAGGCGTGCGCCACCACCTCCCGGCCGTCAAAACTTTTTTTAAAAAGTCAAGTTCTAGCCGGGTTTGGTGGCGGCTTTAATCCCAGCACTCTAGGCTGGGCTGGTCTACAAATTGAGTCCAGGAAAGCCAGAGGTACACAGAAACCCTGTCTCAAAAAAAAAAAAAAAAAGGTCAGGTTGTGAGCTGGGCAATGGTGGCTCCCATCTCTAATCTCAGCACTCTAGAGGTGGAGGCAGGTGAATCTGATTTAAAAAGGCAAGTTCTGGACTGGGAGGTGTCACAGTGCTTGCCTAGCACTGCATACACCCTGGGTTCAAATCCCAGAATCCCCACCACTAAAAAGTTCTGGGAATTGTGAGTGTACTCTACCACGTGAGTGAAGTTAAGATCCCAGCATCTATGTCAGGTGGCCTATGACCCCTTTGATTTCTGGTATTGCACCTATGCCTACACTTAGATGCTGTGTAAAGGATGGCTCATGCTAACTTCAGAGAAATGTCTCCAGAACCACTTGCAACTGTGCCCTTGGAACTACAGAGATGGCCCAGTGGTTAGGAGCACTGGCTGTTCTTCCAAAGGATCTGGGTTCAAATCCCAGCATCCACATGGCAATTCACAACTGTCTACCAGGCATGGTGGCACACAAACTAATCCCAGCACTTGGGAGGCGGAGGCAGGTGGATCTTTGTGAGTTCAAGTTCAGCCTGGTGTACAGAGTTCCAGGACAGCCAGGGATACACAGAAACCCCATCTCAACCAAAACAGAGACTGGATAGATGGCTCAGAGATTAAGACACCTTCCAGAGGTCTTGAGTTCAATTCCCAGCAACCACATGGTGGCTCAAAACCATCTATATTGAGATCTGGTGTCTTCTTCTGGCATGCATGCATGTAGGCAGAACACTATATACATAATAAATAAAAATATTAAACAAGCTCGGGTCTCTGCTATGGCCTTCACTTTACCTCTTCCAACCTCAGCATGTTTTCTTGGTTTGTTCCCAGCTTAGTCATTCCCCTGGGACCTGTTCACCCAACCTCTGCTGGGGCATGTTTCCTTCTCTTAGTGGCTGACATCCAAGGGTTTTCAACATAACTGACCCGACAACCAGCCAAAGAACTGTACTCCCCTTTCTGAGAAAACTTCACAAGGTGGTTTAACTGCCTGGGTCCCGAACTCAGGACCTGTGTGGCCCTTGAATGTCTTGTTTTCTACACTTCTCCAGCTGCAAGACTGCATGGTAGAACCTTCAAAAGACTCTTAACATTGGGAACCTCCAATCCCAGCACTTGTTCGGTGGAGGCAGATTCTGAATTTAGGACTGAAGTCCATAGGTATACCAGCACATTCATTACCTTACATCTAAAACTAGTTTATGTGTCAGCTTCAGAGCGCCCCCAAGTCGCATATATATAGCTACTGCTTGGGCACTAAAGCACATTTCTAAGGCCTGCACTTGCTATAAGTACCTTTCATTTATATGCACAATAAACTAACTTCATTCTACTGGTCTTAAAATTCTTTGTGGTGTATGTTAAGGGCCTGGGTCGCCTGAATAAGAGTCACTGTCTCAGCCGGACATGGTGGCGCACACCTTTGATCCCAGCAGAGGCAGACGGATCTGAGTTAGATGCCAGCCTGGTCTACAAAGCAAGTCCAGGACAGCCAGAGCTGTTACACAGAGAAACCCTGTCCCGAAAAACCAAAAAAAAAAAAAAAAAAAAAAGTCACTGTCTCAGATCGTCCCCTGAATTGTTAATGTAGTTACACTTCTGCTCTTTTGACCGATCTAGAGCTGAGCTTCTGGGAGTGGGAATTTCTGAACAAAAAACCACTAATCCACCACCCCAACCTGGGCCAGTCTCTTGTTTGGGGTGGAGCAAGATGAGGGCTATATGTAGGTCTGAGCCTGTCCCACAGCTGAGGGAACAATGCGGAGAAACAATCGGAGGTTAATAATTGCCCAGGAGTGCACCCTTTCCTGGGACAACTGGTTGGGGTGAGGTCTTTGAGACCAAGTAGACCCCATAATCAGAGGAGCCAGGGTCAGACAGCTGTAATCCAGGTGAGCCTTCAGGGTACTGAGGGACCTATAGGGTGGTGGAGCAGGACTTGAGTCTGTGTTTGTTGGGCCAGTTGGTTTTTGAAGACTCAAGTCTGGCTCAGGTTTTCAAATCCATAGGGGTACTATTTCTGCAATTTCGCCTGGGTTCTAGCCCTTCTGTGTCCCTGGAGAAGGAGTCGCCTGTTCACAATCCCCAGATCTATAAAACTGAGCGCCTCTCCATGCGCTCAGGCCTCCCTGAGCCCAGAGGCTGACCACACTGGGGTTGAAAGGCTGGGAACCCCTCCCAATCTCTCAGATGGCTTTGCCCAGCAGGTGTCGCGGAGGGGCGGGGCTTTGGGGGTGCGGCCGTTCCCTGTGCCATCCAGTTGGATCGCGCGCCCGGGTCCTGCCCCCTGCCGACTAGGCCCCGCCTTTGTTCCCCGTACTAAAACACCACCTCCTCTGCCTCCCGGCACAGCGTCTCCGCCTCCGCCGGCGGGGACCCCAGGCTACCACGGCTGCGGGACCCACTGCCCGCAGGACACCGAGCCACGATGTTCCCGAGGGAGACCAAGTGGAACATTTCGTTCGCTGGCTGCGGCTTCCTCGGTGTCTACCACATTGGCGTAGCCTCCTGCCTCCGTGAGCACGCGCCCTTCCTAGTGGCGAACGCCACGCACATCTACGGCGCCTCGGCAGGGGCGCTCACTGCCACGGCGCTGGTTACTGGGGCCTGCTTGGGTGAGCTGGGCTGCGTGGAAGTTGGGCGGGGTGTGGTGGGGACCGCGCGGGCTGGGTAGATGCTCTAGCGTCCCACGCCCAACCCGCGTAGGGAAGCTGATCCAGCAGCTAGTGCAGTAGGCGAGGTGGAGGGGGGCGTCTCTGCCTGTATCCCGGAACTACGGCCAAAAGTCCAGTTCTGAGCCCCATTCTGGGACGGATTCTGGTTTGTCTTGTTCTAAGAGTGTTCAGGGACTGGGTTGGGGCCTGGCGCACTCCCGGCTGATGGCATTCTCTCTAGTGCCCATGTAGTGAAGCCAGCCTCAAGGGGCACAAAGGTTAGGGACGGGCAGGTGCTGCCGGACTGTGTTACTGAAAAGAGAAAGTAGATCGTGGGCGGGACCATGAGTGAAACAGAGGAGGGGCTTATGTCACCCCAACAAGCTGCCAGCGGTCACTGTGTCCTGAGGCTCTGCTGCTGCAAACTGCTGTGGCTCTGGGGCCTAGTACAAGGGTACCTCAAATGGGCATCTGGACCCTGTGGCATGGTTCCTAAAGGGTCCTCTGAAGGCATAGCCCAGTTGGAGTTGGGGCTGGGCATAAGTGCTTCCTCTGTCCATGGTGCATTGACAGCCTGACTCCCCAGCTGTGGCCAGCTGACCCACTTCATGGGGTAGCCATACTTTTGTGCTCAGAAGGGTTTCAGGAGTATGGAGATGGGGGCTGGGTTTGACACTTCCGGCTACCACGTGGGTGGGTTGTTTACAGCACACAAAGTTCTTCCTCCTTGGGAGTCCTGGGAACTGCTGCCCATCCCTGTCCCATAGGTCAGCCAAGGTACAAGGGTATCCTGGTCAGCAGAAGTCTGTCTAGGGTTTTCTGCCATCTCTTTCCCATCTCTTTTGCCCTGAGGAGGGAAGAGGGAACTAGAACACAGCTCTAGTTCTTGGTACCTGGGGTACCTGTGATCTTGCCCACTGGCTCTCATGGAGGCCTTCAGAGGAGTGGGTATAGTGGCCAGCTGGTCTCAGGACATACATCAAGACTGTGCCTGAATCAATTAGGGATACCAGTCTCACAGAACTACTTAAGACCAATACTTTCCACAGGTGATCTCGGTAACTAGAACCATGACAATGTGGCAAGTGTCAGCTGTAAACCCTTGGTCTATATACCTGAAGCCTGACAAGGAGGGAAACTTGGAGGACAGCATAGATCCTCAGGGGAAAAACTCTAGACTCTCTTCTCTCTGGCCACTACACTTTTTTTTTTTTTTTGGTTTTTCTTTATTTTTTATTTTTTTGGTTTTTCGAGACAGGGTTTCTCTGTGTAACAGCTCTGGCTGTCCTGGACTCGCTTTGTAGACCAGGTTGGCCTCGAACTCACAGAGATCCACCTGCCTCTGCCTCTCAAGTGCTGGGATTAAAGGCGTGCTCCACCACCGCCCGGCCTTTTTTTTTTTGGTTTTTCAAGCAAGGTGTCTCTGTGTATCTCTGACTGTCCTGGACTCACATTGTAGATCTTGCTAGCCTTGAACTCACAGAGATCCACCTGCCTCTACCTCCCGAGTGCTGGGATTAAAAGTGTACACTACCATGTCCGTCAATTACAGACAGATGTGAACTGCCATGTGGGTGCTGGGATTTGAACCTGGGTCCTTTGGAAGAGTCGGTCGCCACTCTGCTATTGTTCTAGGTTAGCACCCATGGGCTCCTAAGAGTGTTGGAGTGCTTGCTTTTGGCTGAAGTGAGACAATCATGTCTTTCCACCGATTTAGATTAATGTTCTTGGGACTGTGCGTCCTGGGCTGAACTGGGCTTTGTGAGTCTGCTCACTCACTCATATCTGGCCAAGTAGGTGAAGGTTGAATCAGGTCAGAGTTGACCCTCTGTTGTCCCCACTCTCTTGGTCACGTGCCATACCATGTTAAGCAGAGTGACTCATGGGGACAGGCAGTTGGGAAATACCAGGCATAGGGCAGGCTCCAATCCCAGCTGGCCAGCTCCTGCTGTATGCCATCCTCAGAGTGGTGGCCTGCCTCCTTCCACTTATGTGGCAAAGTCCCAACTGTGAGCCAGTCCCCAGTGTGGGCATGAGAATCTTCAGGATCAGTGGAATGAAACACATTTGAGTATATCCTGGGTGTGGGGTCTTGAGGGAAGGTGGTTACTAAGCTGGGAGTGTTATCCCTGATCCTGGCCCTGCTATCCCAGGTGAAGCAGGTGCCAACATTATTGAGGTGTCCAAGGAGGCCCGGAAGCGGTTTTTGGGCCCTCTGCACCCCTCCTTCAACCTGGTGAAGACCATCCGTGGCTGTCTACTGAAGACCCTGCCTGCTGATTGCCATGAGCGTGCCAGTGGACGCCTGGGCATCTCCCTGACTCGTGTTTCAGATGGAGAGAATGTCATCATATCCCACTTCAGCTCCAAGGATGAGCTCATCCAGGTAGGCCCTGGAGAAACTGCTGTGGGTAAGGGATCAATTCAGGGCAGAGCCTTGTCTTTTACTCTGTGTCTTGTTCCTCAGGCCAATGTCTGCAGCACTTTTATCCCGGTGTACTGTGGCCTCATTCCTCCTACCCTCCAAGGAGTGGTAAGTGTCTCTGCTTGGCCCTGCCCTGGAATGACAAGTATCATCTGCTGTCAGAGCTATAGGATGAAGGGGTGGAGGAGAAAGGCACCTCTCATTCTTTCCAGTCCCTCACTGCCTCTTGCCTCACTTCCCATGACTCAAGATCTAGGGCAGCCTTGGGGAGATGCACACTTCCTGTGTTTGGTGCCCGTCCCAACTCCATCTATCTGGCCATTTGCTGAGTCCCCAGTGGCCAATGCCTAGTGGGCAAAAGGCCCAAATAGAACCATAACTGAATAGGGCTGCCAGAACACCCTGTAGGTCCCCCAGTGTGTAACTGTGTGTATTCTTGCAAAGCGCTATGTGGATGGCGGCATTTCAGACAACTTGCCACTTTATGAACTGAAGAACACCATCACAGTGTCCCCATTCTCAGGCGAGAGTGACATCTGCCCACAGGACAGCTCTACCAACATCCACGAGCTTCGTGTCACCAACACCAGCATCCAATTCAACCTGCGTAATCTCTACCGCCTCTCAAAGGCTCTCTTCCCACCAGAGCCCATGGTGAGCCAGCACAGCTAGTCCTGACTAAGCACCAGGGGAGAGAACTCCTGGGGACCTCTAAGCTCTGGTACAGCAGCGCTGGGACTTTTGGGTGCTTTCCAAGGTTTACGTCACTTCAAGCCAGGCCAGGTTGTTGGTGGAAGTAGCTGTTACAGGGAGTCTACAGCAGAACCTTAAGTGCACCGGTTGTACTGACTTATGTATACCTCGCCACAGGTTCTCCGAGAGATGTGCAAACAAGGCTACAGAGATGGACTTCGATTCCTTAGAAGGAATGGTGTGTGGGCACCCTAGGGTGGGAGAAGCTGGCTCTGCAGTGCCCTCTGCTGGTCATAGTCTCTGATGGCAGCTCTTCCCACCTGCAACCCAGGCCTACTGAACCAGCCCAACCCCTTGCTGGCACTGCCCCCAGTCGTTCCCCAGGAAGAGGGTACAAAGGAAGCTGCTGTGGCTGAGGAGAGGACTGGAGAGGAGGACCAATTACATCGCCATGGAGAAGATCGGATTCTAGAGCACCTGCCTGCCAGACTCAATGAGGGTGTGCTATGGGGAGGGAAGCTTGGTCAGAAGGCCTGGGAGCCTCCACATCCCTGACTGACTACAACCTTCCTGTCTGCAGCCCTTCTGGAGGCCTGTGTGGAACCTAAGGACCTGATGACCACCCTTTCCAACATGCTGCCAGTGCGCTTGGCGACTGCCATGATGGTACCCTATACCCTGCCGCTGGAGAGTGCAGTGTCCTTCACCATCCGGTGGGTGAGGGTGGGACAGGGCATCTGGGGAGGACACATCAACATGCATCAGGGACAGAAGTCTAGGGTGATCCATGAGGAATGAGCTACTTGGGAGATTTGGGGAAGATAGGTCTTCAGTATTGGGCAAGTGAGCATCAGAGCTCAGTCTGTTGTTTGTGAGACCATGCTTGGTGCTCCCTTCCCAGCTTGTTGGAGTGGCTGCCTGATGTCCCTGAGGACATCCGGTGGATGAAAGAGCAGACAGGTAGCATCTGCCAATATCTGGTGATGCGGGCCAAGAGGAAATTGGGTGACCATCTGCCTTCCAGGTGAGCTGCCCTGGCTGCCTATCCACCCGGGGCCTGGGGCCTGGAACCTCAGATCTCCACTAAGCCTTCCTTGTCTCCATGCCTCCCCACCTGCAGACTGTCTGAACAGGTAGAACTACGTCGAGCCCAGTCTCTGCCCTCTGTACCACTGTCTTGCGCCACCTACAGTGAGGCACTGCCCAAATGGGTTCGAAACAACCTCTCACTGGGGGACGCACTGGCCAAGTGGGAAGAATGCCAGCGTCAGCTACTGCTGGGTCTCTTCTGCACCAATGTGGCCTTCCCACCGGATGCCCTGCGCATGCGCACACCAGTCAGCTCCACCTCCGCAGATTCTGCCACCCGGCAGCATCCACCTGGCCTCCCACCTTGCTGAGGACCATCATTCCCACCATGCCAGGCTACTAGCCAAGCTCCAAGTTGCCCTACCCAACTAAAAGGAGCCCTGGGGCAGAACAAGTCCCTGTGGCCTGGCTCTTCCCCTTACATGCTGTGGAATGGGGACACAGGAAGGACCCTGCACAGCTGCAAGGGGGTTTTTGATGTGAAACCTTTCACCAGCCACTCACTATGCTACTCCTGGTGGGGAGGGCCGAGGAGTGGCCCTCTCCTGGAGCCCACAGAGCCCTTCCCCTTCACCTGTGCCTTACTCTCCTCCTCCTGGCCACCACCTTTTCAGTGCAGGGTCAGTCTTAAGAACTCCACATCTGCTGCTTCTCCCTGTTTTTCCAAGTTTCCTTACACAGTGTATGAAGAATTATTTATTTTTGCCAAAGCAGATATAATAAAAGTCACAGCTCAGCTTCTGCTTCCTTGTTTCTGCATGTTACTCTTGCCTCTGACCTAGGTCAGTTGACAGAGCCTTCTCTCAGTTGACCATGTCTCGATACCTAACAGCTGGGCCTCATTGGGTTGCTTTGAGACCTGCCAGCTGGAGACCCTTTCCTGAGGTCAGCCCTCTGGCAAGGACACATGACGCTGCTGTTTTCTCTGAGGCTTGCTGACTGTCTCGGGCAGTGTTTCAAGGGCCAGCTGATATATTTGAGACTTTGAGACCCTTAGTATAATAAAAACTAAAATGTTGGGTTGGAGTAGCTCAGTGGTTGAGCATTTGACCAGTGTGCACCAGGCCTAGATTCCATCTCAAGCACTAGGGGGAAAATGTTTACAAAAGGTGTCACCCACATATCCACTCCACATGGTGACACAGTGAGGGTGTGGAGCTGACTTGAGGGCTGGATCCCTGTGAAGGGTGAAGCTTCTGGAATGAGGCCTGAGGACCAGGGAAGATTAGTCCCTGACCCACACTGGGCATCTTGCCCAGAGCTCTGTGATTGGCTCTTCCTTTTTGGTTGTCACACTTTTCATTGCCAGGTGCGTTCCCTTTTCTTGTACTGTGCCCATACCTGTTTTCCCCCAGAACCTTGGCACTGGTCTGGAGTACTGAGGCAAGGTAGCGAAATCCTAATTCAAAGGAGCAGTTCACCATGGTTTCCTGAAAGTATCCTCTGCTGTGTGTGTATGTGTGTGTGTGTGTTGTGCAGTCTTGGAGGAAGGGGAATTGTGAGGGATGGGCTTAGCTGTCCATTCATGAGACTTAGTTTAGTCCTGCCTGCTTAGCACCTGCCTGCCACTCCCAAAGGGGTGGGTTTAGCCGTCTGTTTGTAGGTCTTAGTTTTGTCCTATGCGCTCAGCACCCAGTTGCCCCTCCCAAAAGGTGCACAGTGTCTGCGGTTGTAGCCCCTAGCCAACAATAACGGTTGGTCTGGTTATGGGACCTGGGACAGCAGGACTGGGAGAGCCGGCCAGGCAGGTCCCTGGCCTAGGTGCCAGGAGCCGCCCCTCCTCTTGTCTCTAGGTCCCGTCCTATAAGATCAGCCTGTTGTAGTTCTACTTGAGAAACACAGGGCCCCCAGCGCCTCTGCAGCCTGTGATAGCCAGGACAGCTTTTCAGGTCAGTTTAGGGAGTTGGTGGGGGGTACACCCTTGGAAGTGGATGGGTTTCCTCCTAAGTAGGACTTTGGCATCTTCTCAAGTTCCTCTCGGCCCAGGGGAACCCTGATTAAGACAGTGCCCCAAAAGGAGTGCTGGGGGCAGACTGCTGAGGTGGTCTCACTCCGCCCCCATCGTCACCTCGCTCACACAGGGGTGCTGCTCACATGTCATTCTCTAGTATTAAAACTTAGAAGACTCTAGATTGGAAAAGTAAAGAAAAGAAAGTCTAGTGTCCTCAGCCCTGGATACAGCCACTGAAAGTATTTGGTTTATTTCCTGCTCGGCATTTTCCTACACACATTTTTTTTTTTTTTTTTTTTTTGGCCCCCCTAGTTTGGGTTCCCCCCGGGGGGGGGGGGGGGGCTTCCGCCCCCCCGGCGGCGTTGTTCCGGTCCGGAAGGGGGCTGGGGCCCCGGGGGGGGGGGGGGGGAGTGAGGGACACGACGTCAACATTGCTGCCCCCTGTGACTCTCCCGGGAAAGCTAGCCACCCTGGGTCGGGCCACCCGGGCAGGAGAGGCGGGACAAAGCAACAACAGTACTCTGGTGGATCCACCCGGACGTTCTATATCCTGGGGTCTCCCGGCCTGTAAGGCCACAAGGTCGCTCTGGCCCCTCGCGAACTGTCGGGGTCCGGGCAGGGGCGGGGCGCACCTTGGGTTTCCGGGAGGAGAGGCCCGCCTGTGGCAGGTGCGGCGGCGCGGCTCGCAGGTAGGCATTTGCTCGCAGGTCCCGGGGTGGGGTCCCAGCGCAGCGCCCGCCGGGCTTCCCCATCCACAACCCTGGGCTCCCGGCTCTGGTGGTCGTACCTTCTGACCGCTGTGTGGAGTGGCGACCGCACGCGTCTCTGTCTGGGATGGCTGTGTTCCTGGGGTGCACAGCAGCTAGCCCAGACGTGCATGGATGTGGTTTGCCTGTGGGCCCACCCGCTGGCTTTCCTCTGGATTCCCTGGAGCCTGGCTGCAGCGCAGCTTCCGGCTAGGATGGATCTCCGGTCCCGTGGAGCCAGGGAACGGTTGGTGGGGTGGTGACCATGCCTGTTTGAGGTGAGGGTAGCCTGTCAAGGGGGCATTGACTCAAGGTTGCCCTATCATGCTGTTTCCTCATGTTTGCTTGTTGGACTATCGTCCCTCTCCTCGCGAAATATAAGTAAAAGGAAGATGACCCCAAAGACTGAGAAGTGAGACAGCCGGTCTGGATCCGTGTCCTTGGGCTGTAGCTTTGGGAGGTCTGGGGTTAATACAGTGTGGGACAGATAAGTGGCTCTGATTAGAGGTGGGCTGCCCATTCTAGGAGGTGAGAGGGAGGCCCCAGGGGAAGAGAAAGCACCTGAGGCTGTGTTAAACCAAGATGTGGGGGTGTTTCTTACAAAAGCTGTCCAGTGCCCAGGGCTGGGACCTTGCACCTGCACCCTTAAGGCCTGATTGGCAGGTGGGAGTGGCTGACGGAGTTTACTCTCTGCTTGCTTGCCAGCTGTCAGAAAGCCAGGGTATCAGAGGCTCAGGCCTGAGGCTAAGGTCCTGGTCAGAAGTGGCTCAGCCCTCTACCTTAGGCAGTCCCAGCTTGGGATCTCCCAAGTCCAGAATGTGGCTGTCTTTTTAACCTCTGGTTCTCTTTCACTGCAAAATCTCTCTCCTGGCTCCCAAGAGCTGGCCACCAGCTTTTTCAAGTCTTCTGTAGTGAGGTCACACTCACTTCCTCTTTTGGAGACAAGGTCTCACACAGTCCTGACTGTCCTGGAATCCACTCTATAGACCAGGCTGGCCTTGAAACTCACAGAGAGATTCATCCACCTTCCTCTGCCTCCTGAGTCTTCCTGAGGACTGAAGGCATATGCCACTGTGCCTGGTCTCACTTTCTTTTTTGTTTTGCTTTGAAGTAGGATCTCTTTATGTAGCTCTGGATGTCTTGGAACTTTCAGTGTAGACCAGCCTGTCCTTGAACTCACAGAGAGCCACCTAACTCTGTCTCCAAGTGCTGGGATTAAAATCTATGTCACTATATCCTGCTCATCCTCATTTTCTTGCAGTGGCTCCTTCCTGGGACTCAGTCTTTCCCCAGAATCTCTGCTTCCTGAGATGCATGGGCCTGGGCAGAAGCTTTGCTACTGAGTCTGCTTCATCCTATCCCAGTGACCCTAGGACATCCGTCCCAATTCTTTTCCTGTCTGTTCACTTTCCTATCTGGTACAAAGAGGTCCCAAAACTTCTCTCTGTCTGCACCCTCTGCCACTTTCATCTCTTCCCCCATTTCCTCTGGTCTTTCCTTGGCTTCACAGCACCCACCCTAGCCAAGACTTGCTCCTATGGCCAGCCCTGGGCAGCCTGGGGCTGGGGAGAGACACAAGGAAGAGGAGACAGAGGAGGTCTCAGCAGGGCATTGTGCAGAGGTGCTGCAGCAGGCCCAGGAGCTCTTCCTACTGTGTGACAAGGACTCCAAGGGCTTCATCACTCGGCAAGATTTGCAGGTGAGCCCCAGTTCCAAGAGGCTGTTAGGCCCACGACTGACCCTAGCTGCTCACCTTGGCCCTTCTTGCCTGGTCAGGGCCTGCAGAGTGATCTTCCCCTTACACCTGAGCAGCTGGAGGCTGTGTTTGAAAGTCTGGACCAGGCCCACACTGGCTTCCTCACAGCCCGGGAGTTCTGCCTAGGCCTGGGTGAGCATGTCCCAGCCACCTGGAGACCCTCTTCAGGCCCCTGTAAGACCCCGTGAGACCCTGTGCCTTTCCCTTTCACAAGTCCCCAGGTATTCTGGTGTCTACAAACAGGCACCTTATGAGCTCTGTCACCCCCAGCTACTTGCGGTGTATGGTCTGTCCTCCCCCAATCCCTTCTTTGCCAACCCAGGTGGGGCGGGGGAGCTGGCTGTCATTTCCCATTCTCAGGCCAATAGAACCAGAACAAGGAAGAAAAACAGGAAACTGGGCCCTCAGACAGGGCAGGATATGTTGTGTGTGGCCGGGGGAGTTGCATAGGTCCAGGGTGTTAATCCACAGTCCTAGTAATCTTTCCTCCCATGTCTGCAGGGAAGTTTGTGGGGGTGGAGTCTGCCCAAGGTGGGTGGCCCTTGAGGACTCCTGAGGAAACCTTTGAGTCAGGCACAGGGGGCTCTCTGGAGGAGGAGGACGATCTTGAGACATTCTGCACGTCCCTGGAGAGGCTGGGAGTGGCCCGGGTGCTGGGCGAGTGAGTTGATGCTGGGCCCGCTTCCCTTTCGCACTTGTTCCCTCTCCTCTGTCTACCTTGCCCGCAGTCTGTTGCAGAATTCCTAGGCCCCGCCAGTCCATCCTGTGTCAGGTGTGGCTGTCTGGGAGAGTGGCCCGGAGTGATTTTCCTCAGGATTTGCATTTCAGACTGTAGCTCTGCGGGGTGGGGCATTCTCTGGCATAGCTCCTGGTGCACAGGCCACCTTGCGATTGCAGGGGCCAAGCAAGCATGAAAGCACCAAGCAAGGGATGAGCTGTGCAAGGCCGACGTGCCAGTTCTGGGCCGGTGGATTACGCAGCGGGTTCATTGTCTGTAAAGGGGACACACACTTAACACCCAGCAGCTCAAGCCTCCGCTTGCATCCTCCAGGCACTGGGCTGTGAGGACACTCTGGGTCGGGCTGCAGCGGGAGCGACCCGAGCTGTTGGGCTCTCTGGAGGAAGTTCTGATGCGCGCGTCAGCCTGCCTGGAGGCAGCGGCCCGAGAGCGCGACGGTCTTGAGCAGGCGCTGCGGCGGTGAGGGCTGGCCTGGCGAGGTCTGGGGACTCATCACGCCCGTGGTAGCCCGCTTCCTGGCAAATGATCACGCCTGTGGTATCCCGGTTCCTTGAAGGCGGGAGAGTGAACACGAGAGGGAGGTTCGCGGGCTGTACGAGGAGCTGGAGCAGCAGCTGGGGGAGCAGCGACACCGCAGGCACAGCCAGGTGGGCCCGCGCACGCCATGCCCAGCCTCGCTGGCTTCTCTGGCTCCGCCTTCCCCGGTTGGTCCCTCCTCAGAGGACTCACCTGCGGGAGTCCAAGCCGCCCCAAGTCCAGGGAACCCCGCTGTGCCTCACTCAGCAAGTGCCCCTTCCCGCCCTCCGCACCCTTTCTCTTCCCTCCCTTGCCTGGCCGCCCGACTCCTCTGGGCCGGGAGGAAGGGCTCTAGTGCGGCCGTATACCCCAGAACTTAGCCCGGGAGGAACAGAGGGGCCACCTGGAGCTGGAGCTGCGGACCCGAGAGCAGGAGCTGGAGCGCGCGGGGCTGCGGCAGCGGGAGGTGAGCCGGCGCCCCCGCACAGACTCAACCTCTCCGGGAGTCCCCTGTGCCCTGGGGCGAGGGGTCAGCTTGGTACTGGGGGGGTGGGGTTCGCCCGGCAGCGTGCCACCATTCCCCAGCTGGAGCGCCAGCTGCAGGCCCGGTCCGCGGAACAGCTGGAGGCGCGGGCCCAGCACACCCGGCTGCAGAGGGCCTACGAGGCGACCCGGGCCCAGCTTGACCAGGCGCAAGAGCAGCTCAGCCGACTGGAGGGCGAAGCGCAGGGCCGGCAGGAGCAAACCCAAAGGTGCGGTGGGGTGCCTGCGGCGAGGGCGGAGGGTCTTCCTTCCAGCGCCTGGCATCTGGATCGCCACCTTCTCCCCTACAGGGATGTGGTGGCCGTCTCCAGGAACATGCAGAAGGAGAAACTCAGCCTCCTGAGACAGCTGGAGTTGCTCAGGTGGGTCAGGCCAAGCTAGGCTGCGTGGAGAAGTGCTTTGAAGCTCCCACATATTCTCCCCATCTTGCTGGAAGTCCTTATGTCTGCCCTACAGCCTCAGTGCTGGAGCCTCTGTGGTCCTCTGGACTCAGGGGAGCCATCTTCACCCACTGTCCCCTCTGGATCTTTAGCCTCCTCAGTCTCCTCTTCTCTAGGGAGCTGAATCTGCGGCTTCGAGATGAGAGGGACACCTGCGAGGCCAAGGTGCTGGGCAGCGGCCGCAGGAAGGCTCTAACTGTTCCCCACAAGCCTGGACCTACCTACCCCTGCTGCTGCTGTGGCTGGGCTCGGCCTCCCAGACGAGGCTCTGGCCAGCTCCCTAGTGCCCGATGACCAGCCCCAAATGACTCACTGGGCCTTGTCTAGAGGAACTACTCCTAGAAGGGGACTGGTCCTGGGCGCCGGTTGCGTGCTAAGTGTGTGGTTCTACCCAAAAAGCTTCGCCTGTCTGAAGGAGCTAACCTCAGTCTTCCGTCCCCATCCTGTCTTCAGATTTCTTTGTCTGGCGGATCAATAAAGGCCACTGACCACTGTGCACCCCTTGTCTCTTGTGTGTCCGGGAGACGCAGTGCATTTGTGGTTAATGCTTGGCGTCCATGGCACAAGGAACCATGGAGAGATCCACAAGCACACGCGCGCGCACACACACTGTCCTGTCACTCTTGCAGCCGCGGGTTCCCACGTGCTTGTGTCTGTTCTCTGATTCTGGACACTCACTGACCCCTCACTGGTTCAAGGACCCGAGTTTCAGCAGGTGTCCACTCCCATGCTAGTCCTCATGGTGAAGGTCCCGCCCCTCACTTCCGTAACCCGCTAGTTCTCCCTCATCCTCTGGCATCGTTCCTAGACAGACCATATGCCCTCCACACTGGGGACCTTTCGCAGGGCCGTCATACTTCTGTGGGGTTTTCCAGCACCCTCCACCCTGTACCTGGAGCTTCCCCTCTGGCATGTCCTCCTCAGCCGGCAGAACCTGCAGCCTCAGAGTGGGTTTAAATAGGAGGAGAAATTGGTCTTGGCCTCAGTTCTGGGCCTCCGGTGGGTTAGCTGCCACCTTCCCCCTCTTCACTCCCCACCTGGGTTCCCCCTCCGGCCTAGATCTCCCGACTCTGCGTGAGTTGGAGAGGTCTTGCCGACAACTGGCGCCCTCAGATTAACTTTCAGACCCACAGACGGGCAAATCCCCAGGTCTCTCTCCCGCGAACCCTAGCACCAAACCAGTTAGGACTTGCCCTGCCCAGGCCGGCCGTGGGCGGGGCTGCTGCGCCCGGGGCGGGGTCGCGCGCTGGGCGTGTCCTCGCAGGCCCCGGGCCGAGCATTCTCTGCATTCAGAGCGATTGCTTCTACGGTGGCTGCCCGGGTTTGTACTGCAAAACGTGGTTGGTGAGTGCTCCATGGAGCCAGGCCGGAGGGTGTGGGGAGCACTTTCCTGAGTTCCTCGCGCTCCGGTGTCCCTAGTCTCCACCGCTGGCTTCGGGGACGCCCAGGAAGCAAAGCCCATAGGGCAAGGCTGCAGGCTCCTTTCCGGAAGATCGACGCCGGGGTCAGGCGGCTAGAAGCGCAGGGGGGAGGGGAGGAGAAAGAGCCTCTGGGCTTCTAGGGCAGGCCTGGCGGTTTCATTCGTGCCGAAAGTCAAACTCTAATCACCCTACTCATTGTCCCTGGACACCGGTTCCCTTCCCTGAGACTGCAGGTCCGCCTACTGGCACGGGGGCGGGCGGGGGCGGTGGTGACTTCATCTTGGTGACGCGGGGATTCCTCGTCCAGCCGACTTCAGTGCCTCATCTGCTCGGTGAGGCGGGTGCCGGGTGCTTTCAATGGCCTAGGGGAGGTCCAGGAGCCGAGTGTAGGGCGTTTGTGTTCAGGCCGCAGGAGCTATTTCTGGCTGGTCGCGGCTCCCACGCCGGCACTTTCTCAGGGAATTCACATTCAGTCTGCTGATCGTGCTTGGCTTAGGTTGCTAGATGTGTCGAGAACCGGCTCCCCATGGGTTCTGGGCTTTTAGAGCCTAGCCCTGGGCTTGCATTGTGGTCTCTTTATATCATTGACGGCCTCCAGTGAGCGTGTTTTGGGGCCCCGTCTCCAAATGGAGGTCTGTAATTTCTCCCACTCCCAGGAATGGAAGGTTGGTCGTCCTGCCCCCCCCCCCCCCGCTCCACTTTGCGGTCGTCGCTGTTTGGTGGGGGAGGGACAGTGATGAATGGGTCTAGAGGGTGGGGCACCTGGAGAAGGTATTTGGTCCCTCCCTGGATCAGGCTGGCCAGCAATGTCCTCTGCCCCACCCTGGTCCAGAAGAAAATAGTAGGCCTGGCTGTTACGCCTGCTTCCAGATCCGGTGGCTCTAAGAACCATCCTGACCACTGCTTCAGCCACCATAGAGGAGAGGCAAGATCCCATCTGCTAGGTGAAGGGGCAGACCGGTGACTTTTGACCTGTACCTGTTGGATCTTCTGACTTAGAGGTAAGTGCTGGTACTTGGGCAGAACCTGCAGGTGGCAGGTGAAAAGTCCTGCCGAGGTACTTTTCTAGGAACCTGACCTGAAGTGCTCAGCTGAGGTCTGTACACTGTCCTCAGTGCAGACGATGAGAGTGTGTCTAGGCCAGCGTGCCTAGGGGACCCCTGGAACTGGGGAGCTGCAATCAGGAGGGGAGCTGATTGCAGAGGCTCCACCTACTGGCATCTTATTGTCCCAGCCCTGGCTGGGAATAGAGAGCCCTCACAGTCGGCTTGAGGCTAGTCTGAACTGCTTCTCTGCCGCATCTGGGCAGGGGTGTGAGTGATAAGAACCAATCGGCCTGTGATGTGGGTCTCAGGGAATGCTGTGGGGGTAGCAGTCCACCGGAATGCGCCCTGAAGGTCTGCTGGGGCTTCTTGCCCTCTGCTGCCAGCAGGAGTGAGTCAGCAGGTGGTTGGGGTCTTCTTCCATGATAACCCAACATGTGTCTGGCTGTGAGGGGTGTTAGACCAGGAAGTGACTCATATGATTCCTGGGAAGTCTCCTCTTTAGGCAGATAGCTGGCTGAGCTCCAAGCTCTGGAAGTATCTGGGGACTGCTGCATCCCTTCCTGTCTCCACTGATGTCTAGCTTTCTTCCTAGTTGAGGCCTCTGCTCCAGGCCGTCCAGGATGGGTGAATTCAATGAGAAGAAGGCAACATGTGGCACAGTCTGCCTCAAGTATCTGCTGTTCATCTACAACTGCTGCTTCTGGGTGAGAAGATACATCCTTGTATCCCTTTTCTTCCTCATCCTGGAGGCCTGGCCGCCAGACTCAGGCCAGATGTGACCACTATACACTTTCTGCAGCTGGCTGGCCTGGCTGTCATGGCAGTGGGCATTTGGACACTGGCCCTCAAGAGTGACTACATTAGTCTGCTGGCTTCGAGCACCTACCTAGCCACAGCTTATATCTTTGTGGTGGCTGGTGTTGTTGTCATGGTGACTGGAGTCCTGGGCTGCTGTGCCACTTTCAAGGAGCGACGGAACCTGTTACGTTTGGTCAGCAGGGCTTGGTAGCATGTGGTGGGAGTGGTGGGGCTGGGGTGCCTGGCATCGATTTCTCAGGAGCCTCTGGTAGTGGTTCTGGGGCTTGACTGGTTGAGTATGTTACTACAGGCTGTCCCTGCTATTTGGACTCCTTCTGCTGGGTGTCTTGGGTTGGGGGCTTGGCTTTGTGGTGCTCTGGCACGAGGAACCCCCAGCTCACTGGGTCCCTGCTTCCTAGTACTTCATCTTGCTCCTCCTCATCTTCCTATTGGAGATCATTGCTGGCATCCTGGCCTATGTCTATTACCAGCAGGTAAGAGCCTGAACAGGCTGTGGGGTATGTCCAGAACATGTGTGCACACAGGATGGTGGATCCCAGGGCTGACTTGGGGCTTATGGGGAGGCAGGTATTCATAGTACCTGGAAACACTGATTAGAGTTGAGAGTGTCACTCATTCCAGGCTGGCCTTGTGCTTGCCCACCTGGTGATTCTTCTAGTCCTGTCAGTCCTACTGGCGGTCTTGCCTCCAGATTTGCCCTCAGAGGTCTTTGATCCTACCCACAGCTGAACACAGAGCTCAAGGGGAATCTGAAGGACACTATGATCAAGAGATACCAACAGTCAGGCCATGGGGGTGTGACCAGAGCTGTCGACAAACTTCAGCAAGAGGTGGGTGTCTCCCTGCAACTCCCCACTTTCCCAGCATGGTGGTATGTGCTGGGAAGCTGTAAGGCTCAGCCATATTCCCCTTGTAGTTCCACTGTTGTGGCAGCAACAACTCTCAAGACTGGAGAGACAGTGAGTGGATCCGCTCTGGTGAGGCAGACAACCGTGTGGTTCCTGACAGCTGCTGTAAGACTGTGGTACCTGGCTGTGGTAGGAGGGACCATGCCTCCAACATCTATAAAGTGGAGGTATGTGGGTGCTCAGCAAGGGGCTAGGCCGTCTAGATGGCCAGTCTGACCACATCTTTGGGCAGCCTGGTCCAATAGGGCTGCATGTGGGGAGCCAGCAAGGTCCACTGCCTCTGTCTACCTACTAGGGTGGCTGCATCACTAAGCTGGAGACCTTCATTCAGGAGCACCTGCGGGTCATCGGGGCTGTGGGCATCGGCATCGCCTGTGTGCAGGTTTGGAAACATGGAGGTGACCAGGTGGGAACAGTGGGGTGGCTGGTGGCCCACAGCCCTGTTCACACCTGCCTGGCCCCATGCAGGTCTTTGGCATGATCTTCACCTGCTGCTTGTACAGAAGCCTCAAGTTGGAGCACTACTGACTATGGTGCCAGGCCGGGCTGCCAGCCTTGCACTATGTCCCACCCCCACTACTAAGTACTACTGAGTTAGACTGCTGACTGCCAGAGAGGTAGCTGTCTTCATGCCATCACTGTGACCCCTGCCGACTCCACCTCTGGTAGTTTTAAGTGCCTTCCACTGCATACCAAAGTCCCAGGGCTTGAGGTAGTGTACTTGCCCCAGCACAAGAAGAGGGGGCAGATATGCCAGTGTTGGGCTCGGCCCGGCTGGTAGAATAGGGTTGAGATTATTTGACAAAAGAAAGTACCTTTTGCCCACAGGCTGCTTCTCTTTGGGTAGCTGTGATCTGCAGCTAAGTTTGGGGAGAACTTGGGTATACCAGCTGCACAGTGGGTACAAGAAGGCAAGAAGGGGCCTTCTGGGTGGGCTAGGTATCTTTCATGCCTGCTGCTGGGAACCCTCAGATCTACTTGCCCTAAACTAATGAGGGAAGCCAAGGGGAACTCCAAACCCCACAGTATATGCCCTGTCCTTTCCACACAGGCCTCTCTTGCTCCTAACAGCCTCGGCCCTGGCTTTTTTTTCCACTACTGATAACACTGTGTAAACGCCCCATGTTCCTGTACACTGTCTCCTTTTGGAACATCTCTGAATGGGGCATTGCTGTTTTCATCCACTGCTGTATCCCGGGTGCCCCTGAACGCACCTGCTATGTAACAGGTGCTTAATAAATGTGTGAACAGTCAAGTCAGCTTGCTGACAGGGTAGCTGGAGCAGTCACAAATCAAGGATGGGGAAGCCTAATGGCATGGACACTTAGGCTGACTTTTGGTAGCTGGAGGGCCTCTAGCTTGCTGTGGCCTGTACTCAAGGAAGAATCTGTAGGCCCTGCTAGGGTCGAGGGCAGGAGAGGCACCAGGGTCTGCTGGGGCTGCCTTAGCCCCTGTTCCTCAGGCTTAGCCCATGTGAGCAGCTGACAACTGGTCCTGAGAAGGTCCCCTAAGCTGATGTACCCCACAGTCCTGTGCTGTTTAGTGCCAGCTGGAGGAGGATGGCACTAGGGGCCCAATGGACTCCAGTCCAATGCAAAGCCTTTCTCTTAAAAATACTGGGGGTGGTGGGTGAGGTGGAATATGCTGTCCCACACCTTCAATCCCACCACTCAAGAGAGGCAGAGGCAGGCTTATGAGTTTCAGACCAGCCGAAGCTACATAGCGAGATCCTGTCTCAAAACAACAAAAGCCCAAAACAAAAATCGCAAGAGGGGCCAGGTGTGGTGGCACCATTCAGGAGGCAGAGGCAGGTGGATCTGAGTTCAAGGTTAGCTTGGTCTACAAAGTAAGCCTAGGACAGCCAGGGATACACAGAAAAACACTGTCTTGGAAAAAAAAATTTTTTTCAGAGGGCTCAATGTGCTAGGAAGAACCCTGGCTCACTTAATGCATACACCTAGGAGCCAGAGCCTTAAATGAACCTCCTTTGGCCTAGAGTAGGTTTTTTGGGGACTGGGTCAAGGGGCAGGGATGCCCAGCTTAGGGGCTCACAGCTAACATTCTTTAGGACCCAGGAATATTGTGAGGCCGGTGGCCTTGGGAGTACTCAGAGGAGGTGGGAATGGCTCTGAGGTCAAGAGTACTTCTACAATATCTGGGGTTGGTTGGGTGATGATAGTGCACGCCTTTAATCCTAGCACTGAGGAGGCAGAGGCAGGCAGATCACTTGAGTTCAAGGCCAGCCTGGTCTACAGAGCAGAGTCCCAGGACAGCCAGGGCTACAATGAGAAACCCTGTCTCAAAAAGCAAAAGAAGCCGGGCATAGTGGTGCATGCCTTTAATCCCAGCACTCAGGAGGCAGAGGCAGGTGGATAACTGTGAGTTCAAGGCCAGCCTGGTCTACAAAGTGAGTCCAGAACAGCCAAGGATACACAGAGAAACCCTGTCTCAAAACCCCCCCCTCCAAAAACAAACAAACAAAAAAACCCAAACCAAAAAACACACAAAGGAAAGAAAATCGGGTTTGATTCCCAACACCAACACAACAGCTTATACTGTCTATATTACTTTACTCCCAAGGGATCTGGGCTGTGGGTACACAAATGGTACAAAGACATAAAAAACACCCATTGCAGGGGGATGGGACATTTGGGTGGGCCTCCGAGCACTCTCAATGTTCCAAAGGAGTATACTTCCCTGGCTTGGGCCCTGCCTTGCGGATGGTGTGGTGGCCACATCTACTCTGCCCACCCTGAACACTGGCATGACCAACGAGGTGCAAGACTGGACTGTAAAGCTACCTAGTGGATCAAGTTGGTGGAGGCCCAGGGAAACAGAAGCAAGGGGCTCCCCACAAGACTGGACTCCTAAGTCAGGTGAGGGGAAGGAGACCAGACCCAGGGGAAAGACTAGAGTCAGCAGGTAGCCTGAGACAGCAAAGACATGGATGTGGAGAGCCTTACAAATTAGACCTCTTGGTGGTTCTGTAGAGGCCTTTATTGAACAGTTCCTTTCAGGGTGAGGGGATTTAGCTGCAGGGCCACAGGCAAGTAACTAAGCCCACCTCCCCAAAACCTCAGTTTGAATTCAGCATAACAGACTGTCCATGGTCAGCAAAGGAGGGCAGCCCCAGCAGTCACTTCTCTAGGGGTGCGTAGTTCAGCAGCTTCTCAATCAGGTCTACATGTGCTAGCAACATGCGGCGGCAGCAGTATCGCTTCAGGCCCAGAGCATCCAGGGCATCCCTGTAAGGAGGAGAGAGGAGTGAGGCTGGAAGTGGTCTCTGCAGTGTGCAGAGGTCTGGAACTACCTCCGTCTTGCCTGTGTACTGCGTGGTCAGGGGTTATCAGGGCATTTCTACATAAATGGGGACTGAAACCTAACAGACCACAGGGAAATGGCTTGGAGATTTCTGAAATATGCACCTAGATGCTTAGGGTGGAGCCAGCCCCTTTTCCCACCTAGAAGTACAGGAGTGACCAGGTTACACCCATCCCATGTATATATATGCCCCTGTGTCAATCTTCAGCCTTAAGTGTCCCATTCCTTAACCTGCCCTCTGCCTATACTTGCTTTTTTAAAAAAATTTCATTATGTGTATAGTTATTTTGAACATGTCTACCTGGGCCCTAAAGAAGCCCAAAGGAGTTATGGACATTTTCCCATCTCCAATTATAGGAACTGAACCTGGGGCTTCTAAAAGAATAGCCAGTGCTCTTTTTTTTTTTTTTTTTAAACATTTATTTATTTATTTATTATGTATACAGTATTTGCTCTACATATATGCTCGGGCAGCAGATCTCAATGTAGATGGCTGTGAGCTACCATGTGGTTGCTGGGAATTGAACTCAGGACCTTTGGAAGAACACCCAGTGCTCTTAACCTCTGATTCACCTCTCCAGCCCCCTAGAATAGCCAGTGCTCTTAACAGCTGAGCCATCTCTCTATCCCCCTATCTCTGCTTTTGGCTCTTGAACTCAGGGCTGGGATAGCTTTATGGGCTTCCAGAGTTATTTTGGAAAACTTAGGAGACCAATCAAGGAGCTGAATCCAGGCGCCACAGGTGGGCTCTGAGCAAATGCTATGAACTGGCTGTGGTCTCCCTCCCTTGCTCTGTACTCCCACATCTAGGAGAGAGGTTGCCCAAACCAACTATGTTTAATTTTTCTGGGACCTAGTGAGCTTGAGAGGTTCTTGCCCAGGTAAAGAGGGTCCCAGAAGGCTAGCAGCTACTCACCCAGCTTTACATTATAGCTGTCCATTAAGCCCCACTGACTTATGGCTTGTGGAGAGAAAGGGTTCTCTTTCCACAAGAAAGAAATGACATGGTGACCAGAGGTTTGACTACTATGGGAACAGTCATGGCTGGAGAAGGGACAGCACAAGAAACTGCCCACTTCCAGTGGGAGATGATTGAATTGGTGGTAAGCCGTTCTCTTGGCAAGAAAAATCCCTTGCTTCAACTGTAGACAGACTTCTGTCCAAAAAGGACAAAACTTGGAAGCAGATAAGTCGACAGCCTAGCTCTGCCAAGACAGGGTAGGTAAGTCCTTCATAACTCCTGCTCTACAATCAATGTCTGTCAGAGAAATGGGGCCAAATGGCTGAAGATTGATGCTGTAATGTATGGAGAGAAAATGGGAACTGTCCAGGCAGCCACTGGTATGTCATTTTTTAGTTTTGGAAGCTGCAGGCCCTGCACTTCCTATA
>CAJQZJ010032885.1:1010861-1077035 GCA_907164525.1 Lophiomys imhausi
ATTTATTTATTTATTTATTTATTTATTTATTTATTTATTTATTTATTTATTTATTATGTATACAGTATTTGCTCTACATATATGCCTGGGCAGATCTCAATGTAGATGGCTGTGATTTATTTATTTATTTATTTATTTATTTATTTATTTATTTATTTATTTATTATGTATACAGTATTTGCTCTACATATATGCCTGGGCAGATCTCAATGTAGATGGCTGTGAGCCACCATGTGGTTGCTGGGAATTGAACTCAGGACCTTGGGAAGAACAGCCAGTGCTCTTAACCTCTGAGCCACCTCTCCAGCCCGATTAATACCATTTATAATACCACTCCACCCCTGCTATGAGTTGTGTATGCCTGATTGAATCAGACCAAGGGTAGAAGGCCAGGGGCCATGAGTATCAAGGGATTTTTTTTTTTAGGAGTTATCAGTTGCTCTCTAGATCCTGCCTGCAGGCTGTAGTTAGTTTAGTCTCTGTTGGTCTGTAGGTGTGGTCCCACCCAGCTCTGTACCTTTCTTTTCTTTTCTTTCTTTCTTTCTTTCTTTCTTTCTTTCTTTCTTTCTTTCTTTCTTTCTTTCTTTCTTTCTTTCTTTCCTTTTTTTCCCCTCCTTTTTTCTTTATTTTTGAGACAGGGTTTCTCTGTGTATCCTTGGCTGTCCTGGACTTGCTCTGTAGACTAGGCTGGCCTCAAACTCATAGAGATCTACCTGCCTCTGGCCTCCTAAGCACTGGGACTGGGATGGCTTGCACCACCACAGCCCAGTGTCTGCCCCTTTTTTGGTTTCCAAGCACATCAAAGAAAACTTATGGGGAATGGCAAGGTAGGGAGTTGAAGTAAACCCCAGGCTGAGCAGGTCCTTCCAGGCACACATTCTGCATGCTGGGGGCTCCTGTGCACCCACAACCCAAAAACTGGGACGCTGAGCAGCCTTGTGGGCTGGAGTTGCAGTTTCTCATATTACCGTCTAGGGGGCAGAAGTAGGCTTGTGCAGTGAACCTAGGTGCTGGGCTGGACGCCGCAAACCTCTGGGGATCTGGGGTTTCCACTAAGATGCAGCTCTGCCCATGGACATCTTTCGTTTTTCTCTTTTCCTCATTCCTCCCTGTATATCCTCTGCTGCCTCACTCAGGGACCTTCAGCAAACATGTTTTCCTTGTCCTGCTTTCCCTCCTGTTGTCTGGGCTGCAGATCAGATGGGGAACGTTGGCTCCATGTGAGTACCTGGCCCACACTTTGGGGCTCTTATGATCTGCAACCTTTGGTAGGGTTGGGGGGTCAAAGATTGGAGGATGGGGCCCAGCAAGGGGTTATCATCTCCCAATCTCTGATTGATGGACTAGTGTGTATCTGGCACACCTGCCAGGTGTCACTTACCATGTGTTTGCCTGGGATGACTAACATGTTCGTTAGTCAGTCATTGCTGATTTTTCCCGAGCTGGTCAAGGTGAAATTTCAGGTCCCTGGTTCGGCAGTTATAGAGAGTTTCAGAATGGCGCCAGTTGGACTCTCAAAATGGCCCGTGGCCGTGATAGAATCTGGCCTTACTCCCAGCACCCCTAGGAGAATGGACCGGACTGGAGGAGGCTGAGCTGATTCGGTGAGCCCTTTGGGCCAGCAGGGGGCCATCTAGGGTTCTTTGGCGTCTCCTCTGCTACTTTGGTCTTTGAATTCTCTTTTTGAGTTAGAAAACCTCTTGGACACCTCACCCTCCCAGGCACCATGGACTCCTTAAGGCGCTTGAAAGCCAGAGCCTCCCAAATTGCCACAAACAGCAATGGGTCACCTCTTCATTTGCTTGGGGCTTTGCACATCATTGGTGTGGTCGGAGATCTGCTGCCAAATGGGCAGAAGGCCTGTTAGATGTGGTCTGGGATGTAGGTTTGGGGCCAAGAGCCGATATCCCCTCCCTTCCCCGACCCAGTCCCTCCAAACGTTCCCCCTGTCCTTCAGCTACATCTTCCTCGGACACCCCGGCGCGGGGGGTGGGGGGTGGGGGGTGGTGGTAACTGGGAGGCGGGGGTTCAGGGTCTCTGCGATTGGCCGGTGGGGCGGGGTCCCCGAGAGGCGGGGCCGCGCTGGATTGGCCGGGCGCGCGCGGGGTGCAGCGGGCCGACCCGCAGGTGTCTGGCGCGGGGTGGGAGTCCAGACGCGAGCCCGCTGCTACCGCGGGGCTGGGGAGGGGCGGGAGCTCGCCGGTGTGGTGTGGATGGGTCGCCCGGGGGCAGCGGGCGCGGGGCGCTGATAACGGCCGTAGCCAGTGGTCCTGACGGGGGCCCAGCCTCCCCAACGCGATGCGCCGCTCCAGCACGGACGAGTCCACATACCGGCGCAGCCCTTCTCCCGAGAGCAAGGAGCCGGGTTTTGCGCGCCGTGGCCCCTTTAGGCGCTGCAGCAGCTTGTACGGGCGCGCGGGCGCCGGGGACGCTGGGGATGCGGGCGGCGGCTTCTTCGGCCTGCACACGAACCCGGGCCCCAAGGCGGCCCAGGCGCGATATACAACGCCCAAGGGCAACAAGTATGTGGTCTTCTACCTAGACCTCTCCTTCATCTTTCTTCTAGAGCTGAAGCGCTGCAGCATGGCGCGCGGCTGCCTCCAGGGTGTCAAGTACCTCATGTTCGCCTTCAACCTGCTCTTCTGGGTGAGTGTGGGAGCCTGAAGGACCGGGGTTCGGTGCTCTCCCAGTAGATGCCAGGAGCCCTTTCCTCTCTTCTCTGTGGTGGAGACAGGGTGTGTGCGCACGTGCTCACGGACCGGGCAGTACCAAGCCTTGCCTGTCCTGGGCTCCAGGCGTAGAACTGATCAAAATCTCTGTGCACCGAGCCACGGGTGCCTTTCTCAGCCTCTTCCCTGTCCTCCCCTCTTCAGCCTACGTCCTTGCCTCACCCCCTTCACATTCTGCCCTTCTTGGAGACTGACCCACCAGGTCCTGGTCCCCAGCTGGTCCCCTAGGATCCAGAAGATCAAGGGTATGTGCACTGCTTGACGGATTAGGGACTAGGGAGGTATCCCAGATACTGGTCAGGGACTCTCCATGGACATGGGTGGCACCTGGTTTCCTGCCACCTCAGCAGAACCTCTAACTTTTGCTGGGGTATGCTGAGGTTGCTCAGACATGGGGTAATGTTCAGTTGGGGTTTGTATGATAGATGACCCCCTCGCGTGTGGATGGAGGACAGCTTGCACACACTTACCCCTGTGGAGTGGGGCAAGTATCACATCTGATTACCACCTGGTGTTGGGACATGACTGAGCCTGGAGCCTGAGTGGAGGAGGCTGGATTTGATTAGAGGTGACCCCTTATTATCTAGGCATGGCCTGGACCTTCACTTACTAGCTGGAATGCTTGGAGAATGGTGCCCAAGGTCATTCCATACTCTACCTGAGTTCCTGAGCCAACTTTCTGGGAGTGGGTGTGGTTGGGAGCAAGGGAGTACAGCTTGGGAGTGAGAGGATGAGGGGCATCACTGGGATCCCCACTTGCTGTTCATTTGCATGAAGTCCAGTTGAAGTCAAATGAGCAGAAACCTATGTTCACTTACCTGACCTCCCTTTTCTCATAGCCCTGGCCCAGGACAGGAGCTGGGATTTACTGGGACCCTGGGAGGCTGCTGGCCTATCTATCCCATCTTCCCATACCCTGATCAAGATCTCTGCCAGAGGTTCCTGGGAGGGATGGGCCCAGATCTGGGAGTACTCACATACCAGGTGGGCCTCAGGGATAGGTGTGGGCTGAAGCTGTAACTAGGCCATGTAAGGACTTCAGTGGGCACCAGTCTGTGGTCAACTGGTTGGCAGGGTCAGGGTGTCTCTGACATTGTGACAGTGGAGTGGGGAGGGGGATGACTGCACACAACAGTATGACAGGAGCTGCAAATGACAATGTGATAGGTGGACGAGTGTAACATGGTGACCAGATCTGACAGCTGTAGGTCACTATGATGGTAGCAGGTGTAGGTGGCAGAAAGGGGTTAGGAGGCAGGAGTGTGGGGGCTGGGCAGCTTCTGGGTAGTGTTTGATTTAGGGAGGCTGAGGCTGCTGCATTCATTGGCCTCTTCCTGATCTGGCCACAGGGAGAAGGGCCCACCAGCTACTGGGCTGGCACATTCCACTGATCACTGGATAACATCCTCTACCAGAGAAATAAACAATTGGTATCCGCACTCCCCACCCCCCTTGGAACTCCTCCTGTGCTGAAAAACCAAGTTCCCTTCTGTTATCCACATGTACCTTCAGCCTTATAAACGGGCACATGCCTCAACATCATTGTAACTTCTCCCTCCAGCTTGTTTCCCAGTGAGGGGTTAGAAGCAACCGTGTGAAGGGTGCTGTGAACAGCATGGCTTTGGCTAGAAGTGCCTGTGCTGGGCTTGGCAGAGTCTATCTAGGCTAGCAAGTGTGGGAGTCCATCCATCTGGACTGGTCAGTATGATGCCAGTCCACCTTATCGCTGCTATCTGTGACCTAAACTCCCCTCCTGCTGGTGACAGGCTTTGGTGGGAGGGCCAGAGCATCTCCTACCCAAGACCCTGCTTCCTTTGCCAGACTTTTGTGGGAGAGGCTTTGATCTCTGTTTGACATTTATAATGCAAGATCAGCAGATAGGACCACAGGCTCTGCCATGTGTCCTGCCTCAGTCTCCCTATTAGAGTTAACCAGGCAACTGGAGTCACAGACGCACTGACCTCCTAGACCTGTGTGGGGAGGCCCTTGGCCTCCTTTAGCAAACAGGCTCTTGCTGGGCAGTGATGCTCAACTCTATTGGTCAGTTGCCCAGCCTGACTTTGAGATGTGCTCAGGGTAAGGACTAGCTGCTTGGGGCTGGGAGGGCCTCAGGGAAGTGGGCTGAGTACATGACCTTTGAACACAGTTGAGTGGGTAGGTGGTGTTGGGTGTTGGCCACTGGCAGTAAGGGAGTAGGGGCTGAGAAGCCCCTGGGACCCCTGTCTCAAGCCTCTGAGGCTGCATTGTCAGCTGGACCTCTGCCAGCAAAGCTCTTCCTGTAATGGAAGTTGAGGTCCCCTGGGATCAAGGGGAGTCAGTGAAGCCTAGTTCTTCCTGCCTCCTCTCTCCTTTGCCCTCCCCTCCCCTGTGCTGCTCTGGGCTCATAGAACACCTACCTTCCAGGGCAGCTACTGTGGTGTAAACACTAGTGTGAGTGGGGCTGAGCTCCTCAGCAAGGTGAGGGGAGGACCTTTCCATGGCTCTTTCATGTCCAGTGCTAGAGATGCTAGCCAGGCCTGAGCCGTGTTGTTGGCTCCTCCCATACATGTACTGACCAGTTTGAGGCCCTTCCTTTAGTATTTCCAGGCATGTCCCTCCCCATTCCTCAGTCTTACAAAAGGTACAGCCATTCCCTCCATGGTATGGTCATTGTCTGTCTTGGTGGACAAGATGGATGTGGAGTCACACCTGCCACCCAAACTGTGTGACCTGAGAAAATCCTATATTCTAAGTCTCAGATTCTCTATCTTGACCACACTGGGTCATGCAAAGTAATCCAAAGGTGTATGGACCAGGGTCCCTCAGCTCCCACCCTGGTGGCCTGGGTTGACCTTAGATGGATGGCCAGCTGGGCAGAGGCCCTGAGCTGGAGGAGGTGCAGGAGTCAAGCTCTACTTGTCTTTCCTTCAGGGAGGGAACCAGGGCCCCACCGTGGCACTGCTCTGCCTGGACTGTCAGCATGGCAGCCTCAGTACCTTGCTTTTTTGTTTTTCTGAGACAGGGTTTCTCTGTATCCTTGGCTGTCCTGGACTCACTTTGAAGACCAGGCTGGCCTTGAACTCAGAGAACCACCTGCCTCTGCCTCCCGAGTGCTCGGATTAAAGGCATGTGCCACCACGCCTGGCCCTCAGTACCTTGCTTTATGCTGTCCCAAGTGAAGGTCCTGCTGGGCACAGGGATCTGCCCCCACACTGGCAGCAAGTTGCACTGCACATGCCTTGCGAGGCTCTTGGCTGTCTATTGCTTTTGATGAGATGAGATGGTGTCTGATGGACAGTGGTCCTATTGTTAGTCTCTGGCACTTTCAGTCTAGTGGATGAAGGGACCAGGAAATGGCAAAGGGCTCTGTGTCCAGCTCCTTGGAAGAACCAGGACATTCAGGGACGGGGAGACCTCTTTGCTTTCTGAACAGCTTATATTTGTGATAGGTGATAGGTGGTAGCGAACTGCCTACTGCAGGAAGCCATGGTCTTGTTTGTTCTTTGGGATGTTGTGGCTCTGGCAATGTCCTGAGTTGTGAGAAAACAAATTATATTTTAAAAGTTTCAACCTTTCCTTACTTATGATTCAACTAACCCCGCTGCTTCCACCTTTCAAGTTCCAGGAATACTGGTGTGCACCAACACACATAAGGTTTATGTGGTGCTGGATATCTAACCCCGTGCATGCTTGGTAAACACTCTACTAACTCAGCTACATTCCCAGGCGTACACTCAATTTTAAGTGCACAAACTCACCCCGCTGGGATAACCAACATCTTAGCCAAGATGGGGAAGGTTTGGCAGGAGAGGGGTTCTGGACATGCTAGGCTTATACAGGGGTATAAGGAGGTAGAGGCTCCGCCAGGGAGGACTGAGCCAGCAATGGGAGGTAGTCTGTGTCAGGAGATGGGCTCGGGGTACTGGGGAGAACACTTTTTTTTTTTTTTTGAGACAGGGTTTCTCTGTGTAGCCCTGGCTGTCCTGGACTCACTTTGTAGACCAGGCTGGCCTCGAACTCGCAAAGATACACCTGCCTCTGCCTCCCAAGTGCTGGGATTAAAGGCGTGCGCCACCACCTGGCTACTGGGGAGAACATTATAGATTTGGGGTGGGGGGTCTTAGCCCCATCCATCCCCAGTTTTGGAGGTAGAGGCTCAGCCCTCTACCTCCGCCAAAGATGTGGCTAGCTGCCTGGCCATCTGTTACAATGAGCTGTATGGCTGGAGGTATGGTGGACAGAGACCTGTTGGCACCCACTTCTGTGGACATGGACAGGCACATTTGGTAGGCACCCAGCACCATATGGCACTCAGCCTGAGGCTACCCAAGAGGCTAGAGGCTAAGGCACCTCCTGTGCACAGGTTTGGGTGGTGTATGAGTGACAGCTCAGTACACCTCTCAGGGACTGTTGGCCATCAAAGCAGAGTGCCTTGCAGGTGGCCGAGGTGGGCTGTACTTGGGGCCAGGCATGCTGTGATGAAGATCAGCTAGAAGACTAGGATGAAGGACCACAGTAGCAGGAGGTCCTGCCCCTGAGTGATGCCAGCTACTGTCTCTCTGAAGTCTAGCTTCTCTAAAGACAGCTATGAGGTGCGGGCTCTGCCTCCCACCTGTCTAGCCTGGGAGTATGGTTGCAATGGGAGGTGGTCTGTCTCAGGAGATGGGGCTCAGGGTACTGGAGGGAACATTACAGATTTGGGGTGGGGGGTCTTAGCCCCATCCATCCCTAGTTTTGGTTGAGGTGAGACCTTGCTTCAGGCTCCCAGGGCTCAGCCTTGGGTCCTGCCTTTCTCATCTTCTGAGTCTAATGGGCCCATTTTCTCTTGTGCTTTGACACTGTAATTTTCCTGCTAGAATGTTTTAAAAGCTGCATGGATTGAAACATTTTCAAAATTACAGGTACAGTACTCTTACCACGTGTAGCTGTGCATGTGGTATTGGCTCCGGCTGTGAGAGGGGTGGCTCCACAGGATGGTGGTTGCTCTGGGTGACAATGCATTTGACACCACTGGGTGGCAATGGGGAGCATCTGGGCTGGTGTTTGTCTTTGTCAGTGAGGATGACAGGCTATGTGGCAGTGCTTGGGTGTCTTTCCTGCTATCTCGGTGTGGAGGGGAGCATGTCTCACCATGTCAGTGAAGGAGACTGGTTCTCTTCCCGGTGTGGGGCAGAACCTTTCTGCCAGGCCTACCTTGGAGATTGCCTTTTCCTGGCCTCCTAGAATGGGGCATCTCCCCAAACCCCCAGTAGTGCCAGCTGCTTTGCATAGCAGTGTCCTCCTCATGCCCTTCTGAGTCCCATGGGGCCAGGGGCGCTCCAACAGCTCACTTTCCTGCTGACATGAGCTGTCTGTTGTCCTTGGCAGAGGTGGATAGTACAGACAGCATAGGTCTTAGTGACACTGTTGTACCAGCATCTCCCCTGTCTCCTATTCAAGGACCTGCCCTCAAAAGCATGAGTGTTCAGCTTGGATGTGACCCTCCCAGATGAACTCATTTGGGGTCAAGGCTCCTCTAGGGCAGTGATAGACGCCTAAGGTCAGCCCTGTGGGCTGGTGTTTCTTGAGGCCTCTTGCTACTTTTGACTTCCAGCTCTTCCAGGCCAGGTACAGTATAGAATGAAGGTGGGGAGTCCTGCTCTCCTCAATTCATAGTCTTGGTATTTCTGATCCAGTCCAAGGTAGCAGGGTATTACTTCTGCTTAGCAGTGTGGGGGCTGTAGAGGTCCTTCCAAACTGTGAGTCACTGTATTGGGTCCTGGAAGACCTCATGATGTTCGGGAACTGTTGGAGACCGAGAGAATGGTACATGGAGACAGGTGAGGCCCTGCCTGCCATGGCTCTGGAGAAGCCTCCCAGATCCAGTAGCCTTGTGTGTTTGTGTTTGTGGAATGATGTTGTGATTAGGTGATTCAGTGAACATCACCTGACCAGATCTCCACTGGGAGACTTCTCCCCACAGGTTGAATGGGAGTACCCAGCCCATCCAGCTGCCTTACTTGGTCAACATCACCTTTCAGCCACTGCAGCCCTGCAGGGCTCCTTCCCACCCTCTCTATAGATGGGCTCACCAGAGCTACCTTGTGGCTGTGAGGATGTATCTCCGAGTAGAAGTCACCCAGGGCATATGCACACCTTTCCCTGGCAGGCTCCCTGAATGTTCTGCAGGATCCGGGGCTTCCCATATGGGCAGCCTTTCCAGGTCCCTTGTTTCTTGATGACTCCACAGTAATGTCTCTAGGAGCTACCTGGAACTCAGAACCTTGAGTCAGAGCACACCTCATGGGGTCTTGTGCCATGTCCTGTCCAGTTCTCTGTTGGGCTGCCAGGCCTGTTCCCACAGCTAGCCTCCTAGCTCCTCATTTGACAGAGCTCAAGGCCTCCTGTAAGGGTGGGGCCATAGGTCCCCTCTCCCATGGCAGCTCTGTACCCTGAGACAGACTAGATGTCACCATGGCATGATGAGTCCTCCCTAGTGTCAACCACCACATACCTTCCTTCCCTGCTTCTTCTTATTCTGATTGTTATGAGTGATGAGATCCTGGTGTGGTGGCATGCACCTTTAGTCCCAGCACTGGGAGGCAGTAACAATTGGATCTCTGTTCAAAGCCAGCCTGGTCTACAAAGAGAGTTCTAGCATAGCCAGGATTACACAGAGAAACCCTGTCTCAAAATATGAAAACTGAAGAACAAAAGGGATGAAACTCAAGGAGGGTGGGCAGTGGCAGGTGCTCTGGTGAGAGCCTATGGTTGGTACTACAGAGCTACTGTACTTGATTATGAGCAGAAGTGTGCCAAGCCAGGGCTTGCCCTGCTCAGGGTTATGAGTAGCCCAGGACACCAGAAACCCAGGGGAAGGGGGCCACACAGCTGGGTGGGTCACTCAGGTGCCATGGCCTGTATAGGGTATGGGGAAGGAAGGTGCAGAATCAGAGGACCAGAGGAGATTCAGTTCCTTCTCAGCAGGTACAGGGGTTGGTGGATGCTTCCTGCAGGGAATCTGAAGGTAGAGTCTCACTGGGGTGTGTATAAGGAGGTGTACTCTCTACAGGTCACTGCCAAAACGGGGAAGGGAAAGGACTTGAGGAGTCCTGCCACAGGAATTAAGCTCTCTGGTGGTTCCCAGGCTGACAGTGTTAGCCTGAGCTTGTGGGTGGAGCCCTGCCAGTCACCTCACTCACTCACTCACTCACTTTCTCTTTCCCCATTGCTGTGGTCCTAGCTGGGTGGATGTGGTGTCCTGGGTGTTGGCATCTGGTTGGCTGCTACACAGGGAAACTTTGCCACCCTATCATCCTCATTCCCATCCTTGTCGGCTGCCAATCTACTCATCGTCACCGGTACCTTCGTCATGGCCATCGGCTTCGTGGGCTGCATTGGGGCCCTCAAGGAGAACAAGTGCCTACTGCTCACAGTGAGTGCTGGGCCCCTCTCTGTGGCTACCCCATGCCATCAGCTCCACCTCTGGGGCCTGTCCAGCACAGGGCTCTGTGGGGTCTTCCAGGTCAGGTGGGGCTGAAGGGTTTGTCCAAAACAGTACATTACAGCTGGGTCTGTGGGCTGAGGCAGGAGGATCATGAGGCCCTGGCTGGTCTTGGGCAGAGTAAGACCCATCTCAAAATAAAGGTTAAAGTGAGGAGGGGGCTGAAGAGATGGCTCAGTGGTTAAGAGCACTAGCTGCTCTTCCAGAGGACCTGGGTTCAATTCCTAGCATCCTACCATCAGAACCGTCTGTAACTCCTGCACCAGGGGAACCAACATCCTCACACAGACATACATGCAGGCAAAATACCAATGTTCATAAATTATAAAGTTTAAGGGGGGGCACTGGGAATATAGGCCTAGAAGAATGCTTATGATATGCATGAAGCTCTGGGTTTGAGTCCCAGCACCACACATATAAAAAAGCATACCAGAGCTTGAGGGACTTCTCTTGACAGGGCATAGACCCAAGAACTTAGGCATACCCACAAGTGGCCTTTACTGGACTTCTAAAACTTATCCTTGTGATGGCTCCACCCCAGCTCCTTGTCCTGGACCTCTGTAGAAATTTATCAGCACCATTAGGCCTTGGGAATATATTTATGGGAAGGAAGCTATTTCCTTCTCCACCGTTTATAAAGTTAATCACAGGTAAATAGGAAAGGATTCCTGAAGGTTCTTACAAATTAATGTGCCTGGCAGAGGCCTCAAGCGGCATGGCAAGTGGAGTGAAGCTCCATGTCAAGAAGTTTTGAATGGTTCCTTTCCTCTTCCTGGGGTGGGATTTTGCTCAGGGCTCAATCCCTTGTAGAGACAAATTATTCCCTACCCCACTCCTTTGGGGGGAAGGTACTGCAGAATGTTTACAGGCCTCTGATAGATGGTATTTGTGATCTCTTTTAAGTTCTCACATTGTGGCTGGGAGTGGAGCTCAGCTGTAGAGTACTTGCCTAACATATATCCCAGTATGGGGAGTGGGAAGAATCCCAAATAGAGATGTCAGGCTGGGAGCCCGTGGAATAGGGACATATACCTACCAGGGATGTTTAGATCAGGCATGGGAGTAGAATCCAGGCCAGGCCAGTAGGCCATTTAGGCTCAGGGGGATGGTCTGGCCTGGCTCTGGGTTCTATGGTGGGGAAGCTCTGGGGCTCTCCAGGAGCAGGACTGTGACTAAGGGACATGTTCTCTACAGTTCTTTGTGCTGCTACTGCTGGTGTTCCTGCTGGAAACCACCATTGCTGTGCTCTTCTTTGCCTACAGTGACAAGGTATGTTGCTACAAATGGACACCACATGGAGCCTCAGGGCTCCGGTTGTATGTTTGGGACAACAGCACTTTTTAACTCCTAGGATACTTGGCCTCTAGTAAGTGCAGGTTGTTAAGGGTACACTGTCCCAGTCACCCCAACTCCACGGCTGCTTACTGCATGTCATGTGTTGTTTCCCATTCCTGTCTGTCTTGTCACACAGTTGCATAGGTTTACTGACATATTTTAGGATCTTGGGTTGTAGCTAGTGCTGTGTTCCCAGCTCCTGTGTCCCCAACACCCTCATAGGACCTCCTTTCTGTAAAGCACCTCTGGACTACAGGAAGCTCCCTGTACAGGCTGGAGTTGCCCGCCTCAGTGCCCCAGATCTAGGAATGGTGCCCATGCCCTTAGCTGTAGCGCAGACATGCCTGC
This sequence comes from Lophiomys imhausi, assembly GCA_907164525.1. Lineage (NCBI taxonomy): Eukaryota > Metazoa > Chordata > Mammalia > Rodentia > Muridae > Lophiomys > Lophiomys imhausi. The sequence goes on from CAJQZJ010032885.1 coordinate 1,022,736, forward strand.
TAGTACTAAGAAGTAGACTGCAGTCTTCCCCTAGCCAACAAGGGAAAGCCTATAGAGATTAAAGGGCAAAGGCCTGCACCAGGGTCCTTGGAGCTTCTCGAGGGCATGAGCCTGGGCTTGTATCCTCAGTATGAAAGGGTATTAGGTAATCCCAGGAAACAGGTGAGAGGGAGCATGGGGTATTGATGAGGGATGGTGTCTGTCTTGGACTGAATGGAGGGTATTCACTGTTTACAGATTGACAGTTATGCCCAGCAAGACCTGAAGAAGGGCCTGCATCTGTATGGCACACAGGGCAATGTGGGCCTCACCAACGCCTGGAGCATCATCCAAACTGATGTGAGGCTTGGGTAGCCTTCTTGGTATGGGGGGCGGGACAGGCTGGTGGGGGTGGGTATTGTGGCTCTCCACCTAGTCCTTTGTTTTCCTCCTGCTCCTAGTTCCGTTGCTGTGGGGTCTCCAATTACACTGATTGGTTTGAGGTATACAATGCCACTCGCGTGCCCGACTCCTGCTGTCTGGAGTTCAGTGACAGCTGTGGGTTACATGAACCTGGTACCTGGTGGAAATCGGTATGAGCTTTTCTCTCCTCTGGTGGGTGGCTGCAGGGGTGGGGTTCCCCCAGCTGATCCTGGCTCTCTTGCAGCCCTGTTATGAGACAGTGAAGGCCTGGCTCCAGGAGAACCTGCTAGCTGTGGGCATCTTTGGACTGTGCACAGCGCTGGTGCAGGTGAGCTGAGCAGGCAGGGCCTTAGGCTCCTGACCAGGGAGCACAATGGTAGAAGACTTGCTCTCAGGAACCTATGACCTGGGTAGGTAGGTAGCAATGTAGATTGTAAGAAGCCAGTGTCTCAGACAGAGGAAGTTCACTAGTGGAAGTGACCTTAGGTGTCTCAAGGACCAAGTGCTGCCCAGTAATCCCTGTGGAGAGTCTGTTGTCACCTAGTGGGTCAACCCAAATATAACCAGGCAGTTATATTTGTTGGTACTGACAGGACTTCCCAGTGCAGAATGAGGGTAGCACTTGAGACCCTGCTACCTCCTGGCCCTGCTCTCCCCTCCTAAGTTCATAACCATCTATAGAATTGCTATGGGTGACACTCCACGTTAAGTGGGACAGACCTACAACCCACCTAGCAAACTGATATTCAGTTGGCTACAGCTAGGAAAAGTGGGTACAGTAGGAGTACAGGGCTCAGACCAGGTGTGGAGAGGTGTGTGACCTAAGGTACACAAGACAACTTACCCTGGGGACGAGTTCCAAGAGTAGAGTGATACCAGGCTGCCCTAGGAAGCCTAAGCTGAGCAGTCAGGGTACCACTGAAGACCAGGCCCTCTGCCTATGGGAAAAAGCCTGTGACTTCTTGTCTCCACAGATTCTGGGCCTTACCTTCGCTATGACCATGTATTGCCAGGTGGTAAAGGCGGACACCTACTGCGCATAGGTCTCACAGCCTCTGCTTCTCTGCCAAAGGACCCGCCCATGGGGAGATGTCCAAACCCGCTTCCCATGCAGGACTTGGTGCTCTGCTGAATGCAAGGGAAGAGCTTGAGGCCAGAGCACCCAGGATCTATCCTGCACCTGAGGGGCCTCTGCTTGGGTGGCAGAGTCACCAGATTATAGGGTTGGTGCCAAGTGGCACTCAGGGCTAAGGGCCCAGGAACTCTGACATTTTTTATATCCATGTATCTTCCAGTGTTCACACAGGATGGGGTCCCCAGCCTTACCTGGATGCTAGGTTGGGGTAGGTCCAGTCTGCTCAAGGCCAATGATGGTCCTGGTGCTCCAGGCAGGGCCAGGTCCCATGATCCACATTCCATGACACTGTCGTGGTTCCAGTGCATCTTAATAAAGTGTGTGGGCAGTCCCTGTGTCCTGTTGGACACACAAAGGCTGTACAACCACAGCCTTTAACTGAGGAAGTTCTTTCATTAGCCAAGGGTCAGCAGAGATCAGGGGAGCACTAGAGACCTGTTTTAGTTGGGGGGGAGGGATGACCTCTGTCCACTCCTGTTTCTCCTGGGATATCTCGGGTACTCTTGTATCTCTGTCCTAGTACCTCTGTCTTTGGATTAGTCTGGACAGACTGCCCACTGCAACACGAGGAGACACAGATCCCAGAGTTAGAGTTAAAGAGCATCCAGCCACTATCAAGACAAAGGCAGTGTCTTCTTAAGTGATAAAGAAGAGCCTTAGGTGAGGTCTCTGACTATAGGGCTAGTACTCTTCTGAGGGTTCAAGTTAAGATGAGCTCCTCTTAGGAGGCATCTGCCTCCTAGTCCCAACATCCTGCTGTCTTAGGGGCCTACTCTATGACACAGTTCTCATTAGGGGTCATCCTTGTGACTCTCACACCTGAGTGTGACATGCACTTGAGAGAACTTGACCCACCTAGCTGTAGGGCTTCTGCTGCCCTTCCCATTCTCTAGCCGTGGCTGAGTCCTTGTATCCCACTGTCCTCCCTCTAGTAGAGGCCATAGGACACTGAAGAATCTCTGAGAATTACTGTGCAATCAGGCAAGCTGCTAATTAGCAAAAAGCCCTGTTAATTATAGATGGCCAAACTGAGAGGAAGCTGTACTCAGAGTACAGTAGGGTGCTGGCTCTCCCTCTTCTCAAAGCCTTGGCCCTTTTGGGCTTCATCCAGGATGTTCTCTCATCCCCAGGCTAAGCAGCTGTCATGTTTGGCTCATGGTTACCTGCTCACCATAGCCACTGATAGCCACAGTGCCTTGTCCCTCACTGACTGCACCTCTGCACACCTCAACTTTGCTGATCCAAACCCAGAACCTGAAGGTTACTCTCAGTGGAGATGCTCCTGTATGGCTTTGGGATCAATCTCCAGTACCAATGAGGGGGCAAATTGAGATGTGAACTGGCTGCCCACGTTTCTGTGGCCCCAAAGAACTCACCCAAGTTTCTACCTACTCCCACCATTTGACTCTCTGCCCCAATCAGGACCCTTGCCTGTGGTACTGTGACCTATACTGCCTTATCCCCATACCTCCTTGGTCACGCCATCTGCTCACAGCAGACTGTTCTCCAGCCTGTTTCTGTTACTTCACCAGTGATCTGCCCACAACTAAGTAAAGCTCCATGTCACTCACTTCTTACATTCAGAGAAGTACTAAACCCTCAGAGTCAAGGCCAGAGGGACTTGGGCTCAGTCAGTCACTGGGCAGCCAGTGTGGAACCAAGAAGCTTTTCCATGGCTTCACAGTGCCAGCCAGTGTCCCAACTATTACCACCCCTGTAACACACTGCACATGAGCATGCTGATGACTTCTTATAGGATGGGAGGCAAAGATGCCTCTTTCCCTTCACATTGGCCTTCTTGGCCTTGGCTGTACGCTTATCTGGGGGTCTGCAGAACTGTGACCCTCTCCCAAAGCCAGCAGGGTCAGGGTAGCCTCCCTTCCCACCAAGGCCTTTGCAGGGTCAGATAGTTAGCAGAGTCTATCCACCTTTGGGATCCCCTGACTTGAATGAGTGCCCAGGGACCATTTCTATTCCAGTAGGTTATAGTCAGGTGGTCCAACTGATAGACAGGTGAGACTACCCACTCCAAAACAACTCCAAGTAGGAGAGGTTTAGTCATTGTCTTTTGTGAGTTGGGCCTGGCCCTGTTTTAGCATCTTCCCCATCCCTAGCACCCAGGATCCTGAGCTACAAAATCTCAGAAACTCACGGGGCAGAATCCTAGGTAGGGTTTCTGACCTGTATGGCTTGGGCCTTGGCTAGCAAATTAGAAAGCTCTACCCAAGGCCCTGCAGGACTAGGAATCACTCTACCTTGAGATCATACCTAGCAGGGGCTGAGGAGGGGCAGGAGCCTAGTGACAGGTGACGGGCAAGGGAACTTGGAATGAAGGGGTGAGGAAATAAGGGTCAGCTATTCTTCATTTGTTGGTGCCTCAGAACTCTTGGACATTTCCCACCATTGGTTCTCCTGTTGTTCATCAGGTTAGATAAACTCCTCTGGTCTCATGATACCTGTCTCACTCAGCCTACAGGTCTTACTGCTGCCCCATAATCAGGCCCTTTGTCATCTGGTGGACACAATCTGGGGTATGGCCCAGGGTGTTTCACAGAAATAAGTCCATCTTCGGTAGGCCAGTTTCCAACATGGTTCCACAACCTGGTCACATGCAGCTCAGTGGGGAAAGGTGTAGAACCTGCTGTAGGTATCAGGCGCCTTGAATACACACCTGTGTCTGTGGTAGGCAGGTGATCATAGTGTGAAGGCAGGACCCTCTGTACTGCCCGTGTTAGGCTTTAGGGTGATGCTAGAAGGGCCGTCTCTGCTGGGAATAGAAGACTCTGTCTGTTCACATCTTCCAAACCCACATCCTACACAGCCTTGCAAAGCATTCAAGAGGCCTGAGCCCACAGCCAGGCTGTCCTAGGGAATGGAAGCTGTGTTTTCACCTGGCCCACAGCAGGCAGTAGTGAATAGGAAGGGCCCCAATTCTTATCCTGGGCCAGGAAACACCCATGCATGTGGGCCCTGCTGAGAACCATAGCAGATGTCTCACGGTAAACAGAGAAGAGGCCTATATTTCACCAGTCACTCCATGGCTTAGAAAAGTCCAGTCACTTTGGGGGTTGTTGTCCAGCCTACAGCAGGTCATAGAAGTAATCCAGGCCTTGGCCCAGCTCCCAGATGGAGACCCCGACGCCCAGCTCCCTGGCTAGTTCCAGCCGCACCTGCAGAGACTGTGGGCAGACAGAGGTGTAGGCACCTGCTCCACCCACTTCCTCACTACCCCCTACAATGTACCCAACATGGGGGCAGTGTGTGGCCTGGAATCAAGACCACAGAACAGACCTCCAATGTGGATGGCAAGTACTGATATCATTGATGTCATCTGGCCAAAACTGTCACCCCCACCACAGCATTATGGTTTTCAGCCAAAGCACATGGCACATACCTTCAGAGTTGGGTAGAAGACAACATGCCTCCCGCCGCGATTCCTGTAGGAGAAATGGGATCATGAACCCTGTCTTCTGGCTAGGCCAAAGGGCTACATCTCTTTCTACCTGGGTTAAGGTCCACCAGTCCTGGTCCCTCACTTCCCCATCCCGTTGCTCCCACACCATTGTCCTCCCCACAATCCCTTCTGTAACTTGGTGGGCTACAGGTCACTCACTTCTTGTACTCAAAGAAGTGCTCTGCAGCCTGGCTGTCCCATACCACTCGGGGCCTGTGGTCCTTCAGCGTCTGTATGTACCTGGACAGAGATCAGGTTATGAGTGTGAGAGCTAGCTAGCCACATAGCCCAGCCCAGCCCTAACCCCTAGCTTCTATGTGGCTATGGTTATCACAGAAAGGGTGAGGGATACTTTGTCCCTAAAGGTCCACTGAAGGTAAACTTTGGTGGTCAAACCTCGAAGTCCCTCTGTACACAAGTCCTGCATTAGGAAAAAGCACTTTTTGTGAGCCTCCTTGGGGAAGTCAATGCTCAGACCGTCACTGATGCTCTGCTCTGACTTTACTTAGAGCCCAGAAAATAAGCTATTTACTGTCTAGACTTCAACTGTTCCACCAGGCTGTGGGCCAAGGATTAAAGGACAGGGCTTTTACCAGGACAGTGGGCAGAAACTGACTTTGATAGGCTGAGTCTCCTAGGCTTTCTTTTCCTCAGGTGGAGGAATTACTGCATCATTCCCAGAGCTGCAGTAGTGTTGCCCTTCCTGAAGAAAGGCTTGTTCTTAACTGTTGGGGCCAGGGCTGGAATTTCCAACAATGCAAAGAGGACCCAGGGCACATAGCCAATCACATGCTGCATATCTGAGATCAAAGCAGTGTCTCTACCACATAAAGGCCACCATGGCCACAAGCATGATAGCAGATGACCTGGGAGATTCTCCTCTGCAGCTGGGAGTCTGCAGGTAAAAGTCTTCTCCCTGGTTCAGCAGCACAGTCGAGACCTGTTGTGGGAAGGTGGTCACAGGGTATATGCAGCTGTAGTCTAAAGTGGGATTGTCTTCAGGGCTATTAGCCTGGACTCTGAGAGAAGACACGGGGCAGCAGAGGCTCCAGCACCCTGGTCTATGAGGCATGGGGACCTCTGGTATGTGGGGGTTAGGGGAAGGGATGGAGTTAGCAGAAGAGCTTCTCCCAGATCTGAGTTGTAGTTATCTTAGGCTCCTGACAAAAGGAGGGTACTGTGCTGGGCAGGGCAGAGCCCCAGCAGACCCCAAAGTATCTTGGAAACTTGAATAGCTGTCATATTGTCCAGCAGAGTGCTCCAGAGTGTCAGGCCCTAGAGAATGGCCCTGGCCTCATGGCACATGGTGTCAGAGCTACTGTGCAGGTATTAGGGCCTCCTGGACATGAAATAGGACAGAAGAAGGAACAAGGCATAGTGAGTAGGGAACAAATAGCCATAACTACACAGCCACCCTCAGCTCAAGCTGAGCTCTCTGCAAGCTTGGCCACAGTTCCTCTTTCCTAGGCTTAGGGAAGCACTGTATTTATCCCTTCCTACACCCAGATGACACCCCAACTCTGAGCTGGACTTTATGGACACATTTTGCTTAGCTTGTCCTCTATGCAGCACCATGTCTTTCTGGTCCTCACTGGTCCCATCTGAAAGTTTATCCAAGCCAGGTCACTACTCAGGAGTGACAGCCAGCACCTGGGAAACATTAAGGTATTTGTGGAGATCAGCTCCCTGAAGAGGATCACCAAATACTAATGTGCCACGTGACTCAAATGCCACTGACGGTACTAACATGTTTGTGGGTTTCCATCTCCTTGTAGGGCAAGGGGCAGAGACCATAGATAGGGCTGGGGCCTTTAGGCCTAGGACCACATACACTGCTATTCATGAAGGCTTCTGTGGTCATACCCACAAGACCTGCAGCTCTACCCTATGGAAGCAGGTGTGATCAGAATAGGAGGACCTTATGTCTCGCTTCACAATGAAACTCCAGAGCTGCTCCACTAAGCAGGCTCTGAGGACCAAGAATTGAGTCATGGGAAGGGGTGGGGAAGAGTCAAGTGTGACTCATGAAGGAAGCAAGCAATAGCCAAGGGCCTTCCTTTCTAGGCCCACCCATGACAACCCTGTTACAGAAGTCCGTCTGAATATGTCTGTAGGATGGGACATCTACATCTTCAGGTGGTTACAGGACAAGCACTCAGATTCCAGCTCCCAAGCACAGCCGAAACCAAGGCCTGGGCTTATGTGACTCCTGAGGGGCAGGTTTCCAGGCACTATAGAAAGGGTCACCACACCTTTCTGAGATAAATAAGCAAGCAGGATGACAGGAAACACGAAGTGATGGAGTAAGGGGCCTAGGTGAGAGGAGGGGGAGATACAGAAAAGATAAACAAGCCCAGAGGAGGGCATGGAGAACTAGTCATGGACATCACTTGGAAGTCTAAAGCAAGGCACAGTAAATCCTTAGGAAAGAAGCTGGAATGTCTGTAGTCAGGAAGATCACCTAGTCTAAGGTGCCAGGTCAGAGACACAACACTCACTTCAAGGAAGAAGAGTTAAGGATTAGGCATTTTCCTTAGCTAAGCAAAGCCTCAACTACACAGTGAATGATTCCATTTTCATGTAACACGCACAGCAGGCAAATCCTCAAGGACATGACCCAGGGTGGAGGTCAACAGAAACTGGAGAGATTAAGGCATAACTAGTAAGGGATGAAAGGCTTCTTTTGCAGGGTAATGAAATATTTTGGAATTGGAAAGGGTCATATAACTTTGTGAATATAATATTGACACACTTTGAAAGGGGGGGGGGGAGCCGGGCAGTGGTGGCGCACGCCTTTAATCCCAGCACTTGGGAGGCAGAGGCAGGTGGGTCTTTGTGAGTTCGAGGCCAGCCTGGTCTACAAAGCGAGTCCAGGACAGCCAGAGATATTCAGAGAAACCCTGTCTCGAAAAACCAAAAAAAAAAAAAAAAAAAAAAAAGAAAGGGGGGGGAATTAATGGTATATGGCACAAAGCCTTAGATGAAAGGGTCAGGAATGCTGATGGAGCCATGTGTAAACCACATAGACACTTTACAGAGGAGCTTAGTGCACCAGAGACAGAAGATGCCTTATATATTTCCAGTGGTAAGAAGTTTCTCAGGCTTTCCTGGTCCACAGCCTGATGAGTCCACCATGATTTACAGGCAGGGACAGAGGACAAAACTGCTCAAAGATTGGGAAGGAACTCCCACTCTCAGACCAAATCTGCAATGGAACCCACAGCCTCCATGTTGGGGTCTAGAGTGATAACTCAGAACAAGGTTACAACCCCACACAGCTGACACTGTGGCCCTGGTCCTTTCTAGCTCAGCTGTATATGGGATCTCTGACATCCCACTAAATCCAAAGTTCCATTAGAAACTGACTGCACCTAGACATACTGCCAGGTCAGTACCAACAAAAGCTATGTTAGGACAGGCTAGAGAGACAGCTCAGGGGTTTGCAGAGGACCCAAGATGGGTTCCTAGTACCCACATAGTAACTCACAAATGTTCATAATTCTAGTTCCAGGAACTTTGGATCTCTTTTTGTACCTCTGTGGGCAACAGGCATGCACATGGTACACATACATACATGCAAGTAGAACACTCATGCACATAGGATAAATAAATAGGGGGCTAGAGAGATGGCTTAGCGGTTATAAGCACTGGCTGGTCTTCCAGAGGACCTGGGTTCAATTCTCAGCACCCACATGGCAACTCACAATTGTCTGTCTATAACTGTCCAATTCTAAGAGATCCAGTGCTCTCTTCTGTCCTCTGTGGGCACCAGGTGTGCATGTGGTGCCCAGACATACATACAGGCAAAACACCCACACATATAAAATAACTAAAAAAAAAATGTTTTTTTAAATATAAGTAAGTAAATCTTTTAAGGCTAGGTTAGAGCCATCCCTACAAGACAGAAGGTCTGGCATTTATACTATCCTGACATACCAGGGCCCAATCCAGCAAGCTCAGCCCAGAGGGAGCCCCATCATCTCCTTAGGGTATCCCTCACATGACATCTGAGCTGAGGGCCAACTCCAGAAAGGCCTTGAGCGAGGGCAGTGTCATAGGCTGACCATACAGAGCTGGTAGGTTACAAGAAAGCCTTTTTCTTGGATTTGCTCAAGAAGTCTAAAAACCAGGGTTGTCAAACAGAAGAATGAAGTCACATCATTTGCAGAAAAATGGATACAATCAGAGATAATCATATTAGTGAATTAAGTCAATCTCAGACAAGCATATGTTTTCTCTTGCGAGTCCTAAATTTTATATAGATACATAACATAAAATCATGTATAAATATATATATACACACACACACACACACGACCTGAAAGTGGAAGTCAAACTGCTGGGGGCATGAGAGACTAGAAGTATGCAGAAGGGGTGAGGAAGAGGAGGGTGGGAACAAGGGGGAAAAGATCAATATGCAATATATACATATAAGAAAAATTTATTAAATTCACTTAAAAAACAGGGCCTAGAAGCCAGCGGTAATAGCACAGGCCTTTAATCCTAGCACTCACGAGGTAGAGGCAGGCAAATCTCTGAGCTCAAGGACAGCCTGGTCTACAGAGTGAATTCCAAGGCAGCAAGGGCTATACAGAAAAACCAAGAAACGGGCTGGAGAGATGGCTCAGAGGTTAAGCACTGACTGTTCTTCCAAAGGTCCTGAGTTCAAGTCCCAGCAACCATATGGTGCCTCACAACCATCTACATTGAGACCTGGTGCCCTCTTCTGGCCTGCAGGCATATATGCAGGCAGAAAACTGCATACATAATTAATAAATGAATAAATATTAAAAAAAGAAAAAAACCAAGAAACAAAGATAATAAAACAAAACAAATGCCAGGTGTGGGGGCACACGCCTTTAATCCCAGCACTCGGGAGGCAGAGGCAGTCCAGTCGGATCTCTGAGTTCAAGGACAGCCAGGGCTACACAGAGAAACCCTGTCTCGAAAAACAAACAAATACTAACAAAAAACCAACCAACCAACCAAACAAACAAACAAAAAATGGGCTGGAAAGGTGGCTCAGCAGTTAAGAATGTATATACTGGTCTTGCAAAGAATCCAAATTCAATTCCCAACATATATACTGGGTGAGTCACACCCACCTGCTGTAACTCCAGTCCCAGGGGCATCTGATATCTCTATACTTGCATTTATCTACACCCCCACCACAATACACATAATCAAAAGTAAAAAAAAATTAAAAATTAATTTAAGAACCAGGTGAGGTGGCACTCCCCTTTAATCCCAGTACTCAGGAGGCAGAGGCAGGGAGATCTCTGTGAGTTCAAGGGCAGCCTGGTCTACAAATCGAGTCCAGGACAGCCAGGGGTGTTACACTGAGAAACCCTGTCTCAAAAAACCAAGAAAAAAATTAATTTAAGCCAGGTGTGGTGGCGCATGCCTTTAATCCCAGCACTTGGGAGGTAGAGGCAGGTGGATCTCTGTGAGTTTGAGGCCAGCTTGGTCTACAAAGTGAGTCTAGGACAGCCAGGTCTCTGTTATACAGAGAAACCCTGTCTCAAAAAACAAAAAAACAAGACAAACAGAAAATAATTTAAAAAAACAGAACAGGGCCAGCAAGACAGCTCAGTGGCTCACCAAGCCTGATGACCTGAGTTTGAGCTCCACAACCCACACTGTGACAAGAGAGAGCCAACTGCTTCATGTTGTTCCCTGACCTGCCACAAGTGCCATGGCATGTGTGTGCTTTCCCACCCCAAAATAAATTAATACAAGTTAAAACAGAAAGCAGGGCTGTATAAGTGGGTTTGATCAGAATGCTCTGGACATGCTGACATGTACAGAGCAGCTGGGGCTGAGCAAGGAGGAACTCAGGGAAGTGGCCCAGGATCTCTCTTGGGCCATTCAGCGTGAGAGACTGCTTACAAAGGAAGGACAGGAATGAGGACCATGCCACTGGGCCACATCTTCATCTGGTTTCTACCTTTGCCATAGTTAGAAGCGTCTCACCACAGGACACAAAGTTATCAGATATATGCTGATAATGAAACTTGCCATGGCATCACAGGGTAAAGAGGAACAGGGTATGGATGCTCATTAGCACCAAGACCGGCTCTCTATTTGACAGGCTGCCTGGACCATGACAGATTCCAAATGTATCACAGGATAATTACAGCATCACCATGTTGGGAGCATCAGCGGTTCTGGGAGGATCCCACACACTTCCTGGCCAGCTGGCATTGATTCATCACATCACCAAGCAAACTATGGCTCATCAAGAGGATGATTCCATGGTCTGGAGGCAGGGTGGAGTCAGAGTACACAGACCAAGTGAGTTCCACTGTCAGGTGGCAGAAGGGAGGAGATGGCTGTCCAGTGAGTACATGAGAGTCCATGTATATGCAGGGGCTTAGCTGAGATGCTTAATCAGCTTAATTATGCTGAGTCAGCCAACCGAGAGGACAAGACAGGTACCCTGAACCTCAGTTTCTGCTACTGTAAGGTGCTATAACTCTAAATACAGGCAATGAGCAGGCCATCCCAGAGTTTCACTAGAAGCCCTGGCCATTCCAATAAGGGGCACTACTCTGCAAATCCCACCATAGGGCAGGCACAGATGGTCTCCCTGGCTGGTAGAGGCAAACATACCACAGGCACTGGCTTGAGTGAGCTGGCCAATTACCACTATCCCAGGGCCTTGGCTTCATCTACAGCTGAGCAGATGGTTAGGTGGCTGAACCATGTCTCTCTTGGAGAGGACTAGGGCTCTGTGCTGGAGGCTGAGCTGGGCTTGCAGATCAGTCTGAGACTCTGCTTGGATTTTCACAAAAATGGCAACTGAAAGGTTGGAGACATTGCTCAGTGGTTAAGAGCACTGGCTGCTCTTCCAGAGGACCAGGGTTCAACCCCAGCACCAGCATGGCAGCTCACAACTGTATGTAACTCCAGTTCCAGAGGATTTGGTACCCTCACACAAACATACATGCAGGCAAAATATCAATGCACATAAGAATAAATTTTTTAAGGATTTATTTATTATATATACAGTGTTCTGTCTGCAGGTATGCCTGCAGGCCAGAGGAAAGTACCAGATTTCATTATGGATGGTTGGGAGCCACTATGTGGTTAATGGGAATTGAACTCAGGACCTTTGGAAGAGCAGTCAGTGTTCTTAACCCCTGGGCCATCTCTCCAGCCCCAAAATAAATAAATCTTAAAAGAAAAAAAGGCAACTGAATCCTAAAGAAGCTCACCTGCATCTCACAGCAGGTCACTGCCCTGATGGCCATCAGTAGAGGGACCTATGGCAACTGACATGAAGGGGCTGCGTCCTGCTAAGCCATGTTCCTGAGGAGCAGCTAGATCCCAGTCAATATGTCCCAACACCTTCCCCTACATGCTGTGCCTGGCCTGGGAACCTAGGGAACTTCAGTTGGGCCTTGTCATCAGGGGACAGGTCTGCTTGTCTCACAGCTACCTCTCTTCTCTGGATTCAATCCCACCAGAGGGGTTAGACTACAACCTATTGTCCCTGGATCCCCTATGCCATCAACCTGGAAGAAATTCTCCTTTGGTAAAAAATGTCAACTGAGGGCTGGAGAGATGGCTCAGTGGTTAAGAGCACTGGCTGCTCTTGCAGAGGTCATGAGTTCAATTCCCAGCAACCACATGGTGGCTCAAAACCATACATAATGAAATCTGGTGCCCTCTTCTGGCCTGCAGATATACATGCAGACAGAACACTGTATACATAATAAATAAATCTTAAAAAAAAAAAAATGTCAACTGAAATCTTTGTAGAGGCCCTGCCTGTGAGAGGCTCCTTGATCCCATACACAAGTCTAAGGGGACGTGGTGGGTGAGCACCAGGCAGGTTTGAGCCCTAGAAGGGAGAATGAGGTTGACACATGTTAAATGGTTGCTGTCACTGGTAGGGTACCAGGCAAAGCCAGGCTTGGCAGCCTCAGAAGCAAAGCTGAGATGCTCAGTGGGGTGCAGCTTTCAGAGTGTGGGGACTAACACTGAGTAAAGCCAGCAGGTGCAGATGATAGACTTGCTTGACCTGCTATGCTGCTACCCGTGTCCACCTATGGCCAAAGCCTAATCAAACATGGCCCTGGCATATGAGAAAGTGCTATAGCTGGAAATGGTGCACCCTCATGAGACCCATCATTGAGAACAGGACATGTGCAGGCCTGTGGGCTGAGCACACTCACTGGGATCTAAGTATGAAGACACTTTGTACACAGTAGACCTGGATACCTCCACCCAGAGTCAGTTTGGGGCTCCAATTGTATATAAGAGGTTCTTCCTTGGAACCCGCTGGCTCCCTACAGGGTTCAGAAGCCAGCCCTAGGCCTACCAGGGGAAGGGGACCAGTGAGACCCTCCCCTTCTCATGGCCCAGATCTGCTGAGAGAGATGGCTGATGGCAAAGCCACACCAAACCTGTTCTGTGAGCAGCAGAACCTTAGGTTAGACATTCAAGGCTTTGTAGGTTTAAAGGTCTTTCACACCTCAAGGTGTGTTTCCACTGGCTTCTCACCATATGTACAGCCTCCTTTGGGGGTTTCTAGTATGGAGCCCCTATGGAGTACTGTCCCATCCTATGGAAACAAAAACTGCTGAGGAGCCTGACTGCTACTGTCCTGGCAGAGGGGTTCATGCCTGAGGTCTACACTTAGTGAAAGCTATGGTGCCCAAAGTCATGATTTGGGGACCTCGACAGGAAGAGAGTCCTTCAGCCACATCACTGGTTGTCAAATGATACTTAGAATTTTGGGAGAACAAACTAAATAGAAGGCATAAGATCTGGGAGCTGGAGCTAGTTCTCTGAAACAAGATCCAGGCACTGGAAGAAGATCCCACAGGACATGCCCAGATAAGGAGGCCTATCTCAACCTGTGTTCCTAGAAAGCTGAATTCTGAGTCAAGAGCAGACACCACACAGCTGAGGCATGATCATGGGAGTGTAAAGGGAAAGGGGTCTAATGGATAGGGTGAGCTTAGGAAGCTTATCATCTGCAGGGAGGGTCAGGTGTTATTGCGGGTGAGGTGGGTCTGGCAACAACTGGGTAGCAGGAGCTGTGCCCACTCAGGGAACTTCAGCAGTCCTGAGTCAGGGATCTCCTAAGGAAAGGCTCTAGCAGTCGCCAAGCATCAAGTTGCCTGCAGGCAGCAGTGCCCATGATACATTCTTGCTGTGTCCTCCTAGGTCTCTTTCCCTGCAGGTCAGCCTCATAGACCAGAACCAAGGTGAGGGCACATGCTCCCTGATAAGTACCCTTGAGGCAGGGGTCAGCTGGCAGGGTCAGCACTCTGGCTGGCTCTGCAGCCTTAAGGATGGCCATGAAAATAAGTCTGGCTGGTTATTTATTCCTGCTTTGGGGGAAGTGGCCCTGCTGAGTGGGCATCTATACTGCACCCCTGACAAGGTGAAGCTGGGCAGGCATCATCTTTCTGTATGGGCAGGCTGGCAAAAACAACCAGCTTGTCAGGGAAACTACTTTCTCTACCTAATTGTTTCCCTTGGGTAGGCCTATGTCTAGATTGGAGCACACAATACGCTCACCTTGCCTCATACGAGCCATTAGCGAGATGAGTATTGGGAGATACTGTCTTATTTCTCTAGCTGGGCAAATCCTGAAGGGCAGGAGGCTAAGAACAGTCAGTGTGGATGTGTATGCCCCAGAGCGGAGCAGGAGCAGCCTTACCCTAGCACCATGTCTAGTTCCCGCCGTGCACATCTTCATGCACAGGACATAGCTGTGACAAGCTGACTTCTCAATAGTCTACTGGAAAACAGCAGATGTCCAGCCCCCAAGACGTTGACCAGCTTTCCACCCTGTCTATCCCACTTGTGGGGTCCTTCTCAGTCAGTAACCCTGTTTCTCTACTTGGTCTGCTGTTAGACCTAGGCTCATGAACCAAAGCAAACCCAGCAGCACTATGGACTCGGAGAACAGCTTTTAACTCAAGTCTGTGATGAACCCCTGATGTTGGGACAAGTGTAGGAAGACAGAACTCCCATCCATGGCTTTGAAGTTTAGCCCACCCTAATAACCCACCACGGAGGGAACAATGGAAGAGTGGTTGGATGTGAAGTGGTCTCAGCTTTGATGAGTGAACCTCCACAGAGCACAATCAATCAGGGGCTACAGAGAAGTGTTCCAACTTTTCCACTCACTGAAACTCAGCGAAGGGCCAACCAAGTTAGCTCTGGCTTTGTCATGGGGTCAAGGTGAAGAGAAACAATGGAGCAGAGACTGAACAGAACATCAGCACCCAGCACAAGGCAGGCAGCCTGGCCTCTGCTCACTTGCCCTAGGTGACATGTGCATAGCACCCTCCATAGAATGCATCTAGGGGTTGGAAAGCAATGGCTATACCCAGTGAGTTATGATAACCAAATCTCAGTTTCTGGATATCATTCTCCACAGAAACCCACTAGGAAAGTGAGTGGTTTAAATAGCTTCTCTTTGTTTGAAACTGGTTCTCAGAATGTATTCCTGGCTGGCCTGGAACTTGATACACAGGCCAGGCTGTCTGGGAACTCACAGAAATCCACCTGCCTAGGCCTTCTAAGTACTGGAATTAAAGGTGTGCACCATCATGCCTAGTTAGGCTTCTAAGCAACTAACTGCACCCAGAACAAAGCCCCCAGATTTGTAAGTATGCTAAACTATCCAGCATTTAATAATGAAATTCACTACATCTAGTACTTTCAGAGGGAGTTACCCAACAGTCCCCACCCCCTCACTGAGGGAGAAGTCATGTGTGGAAGCCAGCCAGAACTGACCCAGAGGTCAAAAGGGACCCTGAACAGCACCACAACTGAATCCACAGAGATGTAAAACCAGAAAACTTGTAGATATGAGATGAAAAGAACCTGGGTGGGGTTAGTGGCAGAGAGGGAATGGCAGAAGAAACCAGCCTCCTCAGAGACAGCAACAGAAAACAACCAAAATCAAAAGAAAAAATAGAAGTCCAGCACATCTCAGGAGCCAAGGGGCAATTTCATTAAGCCAGCACACACCACACATTTGAGGGAGTAGAGAGGAAGAGAGTTGAGGAAACTACTGAATGTTTCCCAAACCTGGTAAAAAGTGTGAGTGCACAGTCCATGGAGAGCTCAATGAACAAACTGCTGAAACCCAACAGCTAGTACTGAAGCTTGGTGGCAGTGGGGATATGTGTATACATGAAAAGTACAAGGATAAAGTGCAAGTAATACTTTAAGGGCATTGTGGCACACACCTTTAATCCCAGCACTAGGGAGGCAGAGGCAGGCGGATCTCTGTGAGTTTGAGTCCAGGACAGCCAGGGCTACATGGAAACCCTGTCTCAAAAAACAAACAAAAAAAGATAAAACAAGTTAAAAACACAGAGATGCTTGGGTTCACACTATTAAAACCACGGAGACAAGACACTAGCGGAGACCCTCAGTGGAGGAAATGATGGGGCCAGAAAAGGAAAGCTAGTCCTGGACAAGTCCACATGACACAGGAGCCACCCAGAACCATGCACTAAGCCATGTCCAACCCTCTCCCCAAGAGCAGGACAACTGTCCCATGGATACCGACCTTGGCTATAGCACCAACACTGTGGGGGAGGTGCTAACCTTCATGGGCCTGGGGTGGGTCCAACAGAGGACTGGGGCTTCCTACCTAATCCATATCTCAGACTTCATAGACTGCAAACCCCTAAAGGACCTACCCTTAACCTTCTCAGTCCCAACATTTCTATCTTCTCCCAAGGATTGAAACCCACACTCTATGGCCACACCTGGAATTTAACCAGGAGGGCCCTGAGCTCACCTGGCCCCAATGACAGGCTCACGGGCATCCTTGGAGGCTGCATAATCCATGCCATAGAAGTTCAGTCCCAGGAGGATCTTGCTTCGCCACTGTGACTTGGGGTCTAGGACCTGGACACAGGCTCGGATCCATGACAACGGAGCATTAGGGCCAGGCCTGCAAGTTCAATGGGGAATGGGCCACTCTTAGCAGAAGTCAGGAAGCCTTGTGTCTGGCTCTAGTTTGGTCCTACAGATCATCCACATGGGCCCATTTCCTTCTGTGTTATGGCAAATACCTCTCAAGAATTGGGAAGCTAGTATAACAGCACACACTTTTAAACCCAGCACTTGGGAAGCAGAGGCAAGCAGGTCTCTATGAGCTCAAGGCCAGCCTGGTCTATGCAGCGAGCTCCAGGACAGTCAAGACTACATAGAGAAGCCCTTCTCAAAAAAGAAAAAAAAAAGAGTTGGGGAGAAGTTGAATATAGTGGCACACATCTGCTACAAATGTAAGGCTAGCCTTGGCTATGAAGTGAGTTCCAGACCAGTCTGGGCAGTCTGTGACACAGAGTAAGAGCATATGCTGAAAAAAAAAAATCAGGGCTGGAGAGACAATTTAGTGGTTAAGTCCTCAAAGTGTTCTCACAAAGGACCTGAGTTCAGTCCCTAGCACCTACACCCTGAGGCTCACAAGTGCCTGTAATTGTGTCCTCAGGAGACCAAACATCTCTGACCTCCTTGAGAACCCACAAACATGCTTATACCCTTAAACAAGACACATATAATAAAAATAACAAGATAAATCTTAGAAAAATGAGGCACTGAACACATCACAATTTATTTTAAAGGGGCAAAATCAGAAATATATCATTTAAGTACTATAGGCAAAGTGGCCCTAGCACCTTCTGATGGGACCCACGGTGACTTGCATGGGGCAAAGTACTTACATGTAACCGCCCATCCCTAGAACAGTAGGAACAGGACTAACATACTGAGTAAGGGTCAGCAGACATGCAGTTGAGGCCAAGGCCCAAGAAAAGCATTAGTGTCAGACAGACTATGCCTATGTCACTGGTGACAAAGTTCCACCCAGGCAGGGACTTCCCATAGAATGGGGCAGGTACAACATCAACTTCCATCTGGTAGCATTCAGGTCTAGAAAAAGTGACTGTCCATCTACACTGAGCCACAGAGCCCATAGGCAGATGTCTGCTTGAGAGATGTATCTTCCTGAAGACCCACTGTACCTACAGCACCTTACCAGCCCATACTCACTGTTGTGATGTGGAGTAGTCATATGTCATGAGGCTGAAGCCATCTAGAATGGGCGCCAGTTGCTCAAACTCCTTGTGTGTAAACATGCCCAGCTGGTCAGTCCTGTGACAAGACAAGGATACCTACCCCGAGTTACTATGTATGGACTGCTGGCCTTCCCCAGTCAGAGTCAGAGTAAGCATGCTTTCTAGGATCCCAGCCTGTACCCTTTTCCACCCTCTAGGATAGTGCTTCTCAACCTTCCTACTGCTGTGACCCATTAATACAGTTCCTCATGTTGTGGTGACCCCAACCATAAAATTATTTTTGTTGCTACTTCAAACGGTCATTTTGCTACTGTTATGAATCATAGTGTAAATATCTGTGTTTTGGGGTCTGAGGTGACCCTGTGAAAGGGCTGTTCAAATCTCCACTAAGGGGTTGAGAATCCCCACAGGTTGAGGACCTTGCTCTAAGAGGACCCAGGCTACTTTCCCTCAGGGATGGGGCAGTGTGCTATTTGGCTGTGGTCACGCATATTCTAGGTGCTAGGATGAGGGCCAAAGTAAAACAGAGATGTCCCTTTTTCCTTGCCCCTGGGAGACTCTGAGTGAAAGAGGGGCAAGAGCTTCACAGCATACTTGGGACTCAGCCCTGTTCTAGAACCATTCCATTGCGGGAACATACAGAACAAGACAGACTCATAGAGGTCTCTGCTGCCCAGACAGGATGAGCAATTTCCCCACGCTCCAAGGCCTCTGTAAACATGTTACCTTGACCCCATAGTATAACAGTTGTTCCTGTTCCTACTCCCAATACAACAGAAGCATGATGAGGACTCTGTGATGTCCTTGGCATGAGAAGGGCTCCCTCAGATAAGGGCTCATTTATTTGAATATTTAGTCACCAGTTAGTTGAACTGTTTGGGAAGGATCAGGAAGTGCGGTCTTGTTGGAGGAGTGTGTCACTGGGAGTGAGCTTTGAGGTTTCAAAAGCCCATGCTAGGTCCAGTCCTCTCCCCCCAATCCCTCTCCCCTCCCCGCCCCCCCCACCCCCGCCTGAGGATCAGGATGTAAATATCTCAGCTACTGGCCAGGTGTGGTGGCTCACACCTTTAATCCCAGCACTCAGGAGGCAGAGGCAAGTGGATCTCTGTGAGTTCAAGGCCAGCCTGGTCTACAGAGTGAGTTCCAGGACAGTCAGGGCTGTTACACAGAAAAACTCTGTCTCCGAAAAACCTTTAAAAAAAAAAAAAATCTCAGCCGGGCAGTGGTGGCGCACGCCTTTAATCCCAGCACTTGGGAGGCAGAGGCAGGCGGATCTTTGTGAGTTCGAGGCCAGCCTGGTCTACAAAGCGAGTCCAGGACAGCCAGAGATATTCAGAGAAACCCTGTCTCGAAAAACCAAAAACAAAACAAAAAAAAAATCTCAGCTACTTTTTCAAGACAGGGTTTCTCTGTGTAACAGTCCTGGTTGTCCTGGAACTCTCTTTGTAGACCAGGCTGACCTCAAACTCACAGAGATTCACCTGACTCTGCCTCCTACGTGCTGAGATTAAAGGTGTGTGCCACCACTGCCCGACCTATAGGCTTTCTCTTATAAGAGTTGCCTTGGTCATGCTATATCTTCACGGTAATAGAATAGTAACTAAGATAGGCTCCCATATGGCAAAGGCTTGCCTGCTCCTAGGTAGGACCCTCATCCAAGAACTCACCAATATTTACAGACTTCTAGTATGTCAGATCCTGTTGTTTCTAGATTCTGATGGCTCATGAATAAAGGTATGGGCTGCAGCTGGAGTCTGGCAGAGGAGCAGCCTTTCTTAGCCCTACCTTGTGTCAAGGATTCAGCAGTCTTGCAGGCAGAGGCGGAATGCACAGGAAGGTGTGGCTGAAGCCTTTGGGCAAGATGGGCTGCTGGGGCCTAGATAGCTCCAAGCAGAGTAGCTATACCTGGCAAAGCCCTATATAGGGACTGTGGCCGCAGTGAATGCTGGGGAAGAACACTTATCCTTGAAGCCTTATAGCAGTATCACCCAACCTCCAGAAACTCACCACAAAGAAAAACAGGCCTCTCCCAATGGCAGGATAAATCTGCATAGACATTTATACCTTGCACAGGGAGAGGACATAGATCCTGTCTGAAGGTTCTCAGAAGAACGTCTCCCTCTGCTAACTCACTGGTTAGGCTTCAAGCATGCTCTGACCCCAGGCCAGAAGCTCAGAGGGAACTGCAGACAAGGACTGGTCAAGGCAGATAGTGTCTTCCATCTGCTAGTAACAGTCTTGCCCATTGTCTGGGCTCCTGAGACCTCGAATGCTACTCTACTAGTTGTGCTTCTTGGACTAGCTGACCTACTAGTCAGACCTCACCCAGAGGTGCAGGCCAGGCCAGAGGGTACTCTGTTTGTTCAAGGTGGATTACAAAGGGCTAATCACCACATGCTTTGCCCAGGCACAGCTGGCTCCAGTGTACAGTGCTGTCTGCTATCATCTGAACTTTGAGTTCACTGCCTCTAGCCACAGACTTCTATGGTCGGTCACCTTTAGCTTTTCCAGGGAGGGTTCCCATAACACTTGGCCTCACTGTGTCACTGGGACACTGAGTGGGGCAGACATGGACAGGAAGATAGAGAGGGCTGAGGGCAGGAGCACCTGACAAACAGGGGTGGGTCAGAGGTTCTGACACCAAAAGCAAGGCAAACCTAGCTACAATGCAAGACAGACTATAGGGACAGGAGTGGGTAGGAATATTGGGAAGACCATGGGATCCTGTGGGGACTACTTTGCTGAAGCATGTATTATTTCCAGAAGTTCCCTCATGCAGCTTCTCACTGATGCCAGGTTCCACGGGCTGGGACATTAAGAACAGAACATATGTTTTAATGGCCATGTTCTTAAGTGGTCATGGTAAGACTAGACAAAGACAAACAGGAACACAGCCAACACTGTCCTGAAATACAGCAACCTCCTAGGGCGACAGTCATCAACATGAAAGAAAGGATCCCACTGGGCCTCTTCATACCACCCTCCCTGTTCCCATTCTCCTGGCTATGTCCTTGGGAGCTCTCTGGGAATATGTCATTCCTCCTTCTGGCTTTGAGGAAGAAAGGCTATGCAGAAGCTGTTGCTAGAGCCATTCTCCACCCCACCCCTCCCCCATCCTGCTCTTGTCCCAAAACTCTGGGGAGCTTGGCCACTGAGCTGTTTCTCTTTGTTCCACAACACCAGGAGAAAACGAGGACATACACGCTTGAGAGACATAAAAACAGCTTGCCAACAGGCCACACATGGCATGACTTCCAATAAACAGAAATTGCTGCTCATGCTGAAAACCTCATGTTTTGAATTAATTTCTGAGGGAGGAAAACAATATAACAAAACACATCATTCAGTGCTTGGGTCTTAGGCAGGCCCCATGAAGGTGACAGCAAAAAAAAAGAAGGTATCCAGCCCCAGCAGTGAGACACTTTTAAGTGCCCACTAAGGCCTAAGATGGAGCAATCCTCATACTCAACCCCAGGGTAACCCTTCTTTCCAGTAATGAGTACCTCTCCTCTCCAGAAAGTAGGATTGTAATAACACTGGTCTGGGGCCCTCCAGTCATGTGGCCCTTTATTCAAATACCCTGCAGCTAGGGAAAATGCCCAGATGGTGCCAGAGCACGCTGTGCAGCTGTAGCCTTCAGAAATTACTCATGAACACTGCAAGAGTTAGGCATGAAGCTCTGGGCCCAGAACCCTCACTCCATTGCTACCTGCAACCTCAAGGGGAACAGAGGGGCTGTCAACTCTCAACCAAGTCCCAGGCCACCTTACCTCAACAATGCCTTTCCTACTCTGGAGAGCCCAACACACAAACTTTTGCTCCCTGTCCCTCAGCCCACAGAATGTGTGCCTCCCTGCAGCTCCACAATATTAGTTATAACCAGACAGAAGGTACACAGACTTAAAAACAACCCTTCCTGGGGCTGGAGAGATGGCTCAGTAGTTAAGAGCACTGGCTGCTCTTCCAAAGGATGAAGGTTCAAATCCCAGCATCCACATGGCAGTTTACAGCTGTCTGTAATTGCAGGGCTTGGTGGCACATGCCTTTAATCCGAGCCCAGGGGAGGCAGAGGCAGGTGGATCTCTGTGAGTTCAAGGCTAGCCTGGTCTACAGAGTGAGTCCAGGACAGTCAGGGCTACACAGAGAAACCTTGACTCAAAAAAAACCCAACAAAATAAACAACCCTTCCTGGAGCTAACCCACAGTTTTCCACCAATACCTCCTGCCTTTACTCCTGTGACCTTAGCCTCCTCTGACTCCTATCGCTCCACACCCCTGGGTGGTGAGCTAATCCCTGTCCAACTTCTTCCAGGACAATGGAGTGTGTACTTCAGGTTTACCCCTACAGTCAACAGTCCCTGTTGCCCATTTGCCTGGCCTTGTTGTTTCTGTGGTCTCTTGTCATCAACGTAAGAGAGGCCCCTAAGAGCTAAAGAAGCCAAGGAAATGTGAAAGGTAGGTTGTAGACTGACTGACATTTAAATTGCCACACCTCTCACCACCACTCTGGACAGTATTTTATTGGTCCCTGAGAATCCCAAGAGGCTGGCTAGAAGCAAACCTGATATCTCTTATGTTTCCAAGATGGTGTGTTGCAACCCCTATAGGTATGGGGATCTAATTAAACTAGATCTTCAATGTTGTCACTCTGCCCTGGTTTTTATATTACTGAGTGCACCTGGAAAAAGTGTTCAAGGTCAGCACATCTGAATAGCTGCCCAGTTCTAGGGCAGGACCCCAAGGGTTTGTAGTGCTGTGGCAACCTAACTGGAAGCCAGCTCTTTCCCTAGCAGCTCTGACTTAACCTGCCTTTGGTGACAAAGGAGATAAGTAAATTCTTAGTGTTAGATCTCGGTCATAGGTGCCACAGTAGAGAGAGAAGCTCACTAAGATGCTAAGCCTTGGCTGGAGAGATGGCTCAGCAGTTAAGAGCACTGGTTATTCTTCCAAAAGGCACAAGTTCAAATCCCAGCACCCATACGGAAGTTCACAGCCAGGACTACACAGAGAAACTCTGTCTCAAAAAAGAAAAGAAGGGCTGGGCGGTGGTGGCGCACGCCTTTAATCCCAGCACTTGGGAGGCAGAGGCAGGCGGATCTTTGCAAGTTCGAGGCCAGCCTGGTCTACAAAGCGAGTCCAGGACAGCCAGAGCTGTTAAACATAGAAACCCTGTCTCGAAAAACCAAAAAAAAAAGAAAAAAGAAAAGAAGAAGAAGAAAAAAAAGAACTCCAGGTTTGTAGGGGTGTCTTAGGACCAAGGTTGGGGCAGCTACAAGCTCTCACATAGCACTAAGCTAAGGAGAGAAATAGCTCTGGAGACCCTTCTGGGAGGCGGTGGCCTCCTGGCTGTCTCTTCTACCCTAGGTCTGCAAGACTGCTTAGTCAGCTAAGGGAGAAAATGTCCTCTCTGCTACATCCTCACCAGCCCTGGGCAAATTCAAGCATCATGGATGGAGTCAGACAGTCTAAGTGCTTCACACAATGTATCTCGGAGAACAACACAGGCCCCAATCCCTGGTCAAAGGCCTAACTTGGGTTCCTCTCATTGGCAAGGGTGGGGTCACTGAGATACAGATATAGACCTAGCCTGGGATCCAACAAGGCAGAGATGGATACCTCCTCACCTAGCACCTCATGGTCAGCTCAGCAGACACATTAAAGGGAGATCTAGTAGAGAGAGGTTTTCAGAGCTGAGTCCCAGGGCAGGAATAAAAGTATCCCTGCACAACACCAAGCAAAAGACAAATAGAACAGAGCCCCACTGAACATACATGTTCTATACATTAAAACAGCCTGATCTATATGGTGAGTTCAAGGCCAGCCAGAACTACACAGGGAGATGTTGTCTCAAAAAAAAGAAAAAAGTGACTTTAGTTATTGTAGCATCTGCATCATGTTTGGGCGGCTGACAAGGACAATAGTTGCTGGGGACCTACCCTATGTCACCTAGTGCTACTAGAGCTCTCTCCTGAGCAAAGTGGCAGAAAGCCTTCATGCTTTCTACTTTCAAGTCTCCTACAGGCACCAGAGCCCACTGTACTCTGAAGCAGGACTCCTGGGATGGGCCTAAAATCAATGTGGAGAGCCTGCTGCTATGTTCAACAGTTCCCACTAAAGGGCTAAGAGCCAAGGAAAGTTCATGAAGAAAACTCAGAGAGCAGACAGACATCCTTGCTATACAAAGGGACCATGGTACCCTCAAACTTGGGATGGGGAAACTATCTTGAGTTGGTGGGTCTTAAGCTTTGAACTGCCTGAGTAGTATCACCTATAGTGACAGGTGGCACCAAGTGACATAAGATAGGTCTTCATCAACTAGTTGTGTCAGTTGCCCAAGCACCTTGCAGATGCTACTTCTGAGACAACATCTTACTGTGTTAACCCTGGCTGGCCTTGAACTTGTCATGTAGATCAAGCTGGCCTCAAACAGAGAGATACACCTGCCTCAGCCTCCAGAGTGCTGGAACTGAAGACATATACACCACATTCAGCTTTCATCTTTCTATGAGACAATGGTCTCACCATGTAGCCCTGGCTGACTTGGAACTTGCTATATAGACCAGGCTGGCCTTAAACATACAGAGATCTGCCTACTTCTTCCTCCCAAGTGCTTCGATTAAAGGCATGCGCCAACAAGCAAGGTACAAGTCACTTCTTTTATAAGCATCCATCAGCCTGGCAATGATACCCTAGGCCCCGAAGGCATATCCAACCATATCCATCTGTTAATTCAGATAGCTGAAGGCCTAGAGATGACCAGACAGAAGGGTACTTTCTTCTAGTGTGCAGGCCAGGGAGCTCAGCATCCATCTGAGGGTTTTTTTTTTTGGTTTTTCAAGACAGGGTTTCTCTGTATAACAGCTCTGGCTGTCCTAGACTCACTTTGTAGACCAGGCTGGCCTCGAACTCACAGAGATCCGCCTGCCTCTGCCTCCCAAGTGCTGGGATTAAAGGCGTGCACCACCAATGCCTGGCTTCCATCTGAGGGTTTAAAGGCCAAATAGAAAGGCCTGCCCTTGAAAGCTTGAAAACCAGGAAGATTCCTAAGGCTCCCACCCAATACTTCTATATCTTCCCCGGATACCTGCTCCTGCCTGTTGTACCCCAGGTCTATCCTCAGGTAATTCTGAGTTTCCTATTTTCATATATATATGTTTTTCAAGACAAGGTTTCTCTGTGTAGCTCTCGATGTCTTTGAACATGCTTTTGTAGACCAGGCTGGCCTCAAACTAACAGAGATCTGCCTGCCTCTGCCTTCCAAGATCTGGGACTAAAAGTATATGCCACCACTGCCCGGCCAGTATTGTTATTTAGAAGCCAAACACTGGTGACCTCTAGGAGATGCTCTAGGTAGTGTGGACATGGGAATCCAATTGCCTTGGCTCCAGTTGTAGTGCCTAGGTCACTACATCTTGTCCCAAAGGTTCAGAAAGAGCTGCCTCACATGGCTGGGAATGGTAAAGAGCCACAGTGTAGAACAAAGGCCCAGGTCCATCCAGTGGCCCCAGTCAGCAGCAGCTTGCCCAGCTATAGTGTAATATGGTATAGGCATAGTAAGTACTGACAGCCTAATCATTGAACTAGGTGCCTCAGAGCCCAAGAGACAGATGATTCTAAACTTGTGGATTTTCATGTTGATGACAAGACAGGTTTGAACTACAGGTCCTTCCCCCACCCCCACAATCTAATCAGAAGGTAATTAGCATCCAGAGTTTTTTTTGTTGTTTTGTTTTTGAGGGGGGAGCTCATATTGATAAGAGAGAGACTGGGCCCTTGACTAACTGTTTTCCCCTCCTAGAGTGCACTTACCCAGGGGTGACAGCAGGTGGGATGACCAGAATGGTCAGCAGCCGAGCCTGGTGCAGCGCCTCAGCCAAGTGAGTAAGCATGTGGATAAGGCCTCTACAAGAACCAAGAATCAAGGTTATCCCAGAGCACTGTGTGGCTCCCTGGCACCCACTACTTCGAGAACATAATGGATGAAATCCCAGTCTTAGGCCCTGTTGTAGAACTACAAGTCCCTTCACAGGTTTCCCATACCACCCTTCAGTATGAACCCATGAGGGGAGCTGAAGAAAAGGAGACTCTGTATCCCGGTTGAGCCTGCCTTTCCTCATACTTGGGTATCCCCAGAGAAGTACTTTCAAGGCACTGAGGAGTCTAGAACATTGACCCAGAGTAATCCTAGTCACCTTCAGGCTATGGAACACAAAACACTTTGAGCAACATACCAGGTAGGGGTCCTGGGAAGGGAGATGGGATAGGACACCTGGAGTAGATACCAGGAGAACAGGGAGCAAGAGATTAGGGAACCAGACAAGAAGGTAGAGGAGGCTGGTGGTGTCCTCAAGGACAAATGTCAGCTTCTCTCCTACATGGCCTGGGAGCCCACTCCTTACCCCTCTAATAGACTGCCTGTGACATGTTAACACCAGCTGCTTCCCTGAAGGTGTCCATGTTAAAGGAGTTGGCCCAAGGCAACTACTGTGAGGTCAGGTTTGTTATGCTATGCTCACTTAGGGAGGTTAATTACTACTGCTGTGTAAAGGAGGTCTTCCCTCCCTCTTGGACAGCCAGAGCCTCAGGAACAACTCCATCTGTAGACAGGCTGACAAGTCCTACATCCACACAGGCAAAACTGAGTAACCTGGCCACAAGACCTGTGTCTAGTACATCTCTGTAGATAGTCTAGAGTCCTCTTAGTGGCCAACTACTAGACAGCAATGGCTTCAGTCTCTCTGATGTGGCCCAAATTGAGTTATAACTTTTCAACCTGTGTATCAGTGATTCCAGTGTGACAATTCTAGCCATGAGGGGCTAAGGGCACATAAGTCCCAGTTCTTTGTCCTTTGGTTTGGTATACAATTTGCAGGTTGTAATATAAATATGATAGAGAGTTTTTGGGTAGCCCATCCTCATATTTCTGTGGCTTGTCGCCTACCTGCATATCACTTATGCAGGTGGACCAGGAGAATGCTGTCCATGTGTTAAAGTACCAGAGCCCCAGGAATACAGAAAGCCAACCCTACCAAAGGAGGACCCTTCTGCCTGACTGTAGGATAGCAGCAGGATGATCTTTTTCCAGGGCATACAAGACCTAAGGACTAAGAAGTGCCTAAGATCATTCCAGGGGCTTTCAAAAGGCAAGTGTGACCCTACCTTATCCCTCTCAAGGGCTCACACTATAGCCACTCTGGACATATGGACTCCATAAGAATACCCCAGAGTTCTAGTGGCAGTAGTAGTGCCCCCACAAAGGACTTAGGCAGCCTATCTCTGAGTTTGTGCCAAGTGGCCAATGCATGTGACCAGAACCCACTGAGCCTAGCTTTAGGACTGGTACACTGAGATGAGACTAGGCGAGGGGCACAGAAAACAGGCACTTGGTTAGCAGTATCTCCTCCACCTTACTGAGGGACCAGCATCTTCCAGAGCCAAGGTTACCATAGAGCTGACCCGCCCGAAAATCTACTCTGCCTCCAACAGTCATCATTTCCCCTGCCACTGTTGTCACATTTTGGGGAGATTACTACTATAAGGCCCGTGGTGTTTGCCAGGATAAGTCCTGTAAATGGAATTAGTTCCTGAATAGGGCTGGCTAACGTCAGACTGCAGTCCATACCAATACCTACTTTAGGGGTCCAAACTGACTGGTACTTCATAGAGATCAGGGGCTTGGCTCCTTCCCTGAAGAAGAGCCTTTGGTGAGGAACCTAAGCAGACCAGAAACATAGGCAGGGCCTGCTCTCATGGGGACCTAAAACTCAGTGACCCTGAAGGCTGCCTGCATAGCTTTTTCTGCCATAGGACAGATAACTGTGACATATGGCAATCTGAAGAAAAGTCCCCAGGGGTGAGTTACACAGTTCCTTGACAAAACCACTATGTTCTGGGAAAGCTACACAACAGGCTATCTTATGAGACCAAGAGTCATGGGCCCTACCATCACCTTGGACTAAAGGCAAGCATATATGTGCCAACTAGGATGACATAGCTCTTCAAATCCAAGATAGATGCTTATAATAATGGGAGGTAGGAAATGGCAACCAGAGCAGTAGTCTCCTTAAATATTCCCATTGTGTCTTACTACAACTAGGCTCATCCTGGGACAATGTCTAAAGGAATCACAAACCAGATGACTTTTGGGGCTCAGGAGCCTGGTCACTATCTATGCCTCAGTCCCATTACTGCTCTGTAATCAGCTCTCCACTGTCCCCTGAGCACAAAGGCCCACATAAGTTGCTCCTACCTCTACCTCTCCTACTGCAGACTCTGAGACTCCCACCCCTAGACCTCCCTATCTGATATTAATGATCCAATGGAAGCAGAAACACAATGCAGCTGTGCCTCACTGCCTACTTGATGTGCCAAAACACAAATGAGTTATAGCAAACCTCTGATTAATAGACCTGTAGTCTCCAGAATTAAAAAGGGATGCTGGCAGCAGAGTCAGCTTTGGTGGGGACTTCTGCCCAACAAGGACATACAACTGGGCTTGGAGATGTTACATGGCTGAGAGTCTGGGGCACCTAACTCTCACGCCAGAACTGGGGTCCCTCAGGGGCACTGCAGGCAGAAGATTCCCCCACTAACTCAGGAACAGACTTCTCCCCCTGTGGTGGCCCTAGTTGGGGACTTTCATCAAGGGAAAGGCCCAGACACATCTGGATCTAGGCACACCTTCCTCTGGGCTCTCAGAATGGACATTCCATCAAATGACCTCCTCATTCTCACCTCTACAATGCTTCATCTCAACCAGAATCTCCCTTGCAGGCAAGAGAGTCATGTGAGGATGCTGCCTCCAAGTGGGCAGAGTTGAGACCTACAGTCTTCTGTATAGAGCAAAGCCTCTAAGAGTAATATAGGGCAAAGGAGCCAAGAACCTCTTAGACAGTAAAGGACAGGAGAGTGGCTCAGCCAGTTCTGATGTGGCTTAGAAAGCATAAGTGGAACACTCCCTCACTCAGGAAAAGGAGGTGGAGCTAATTCCAGAGCCTCTACTACCCAAACACCTGCTATGGGCTGCATCCAGACAGCACCAGCCCTGTGGAGGGCAAAATGTCCTTGTGTCATCTTCTAAAAGGTAGAACTTCCAGCTTGGCAGGGTTTAAAGACGTAGCTATTCCAGGTGAGCCAAATAACCTGCGCTAAGGCTCACGGAGGGCTCATTCCTCAGTGCCGTGGCCAGCCTCAAGCTATGCTGGAGCTGCTGGCACTTTCCATGATTCCTTCCTTTCCTGCATCCTGTGAGTTTAAGGTGTGTTGGCTGCTGGCTGGTATTATGGCAGCAAGGAGACATGAAGGCCTTCTGCAGCTCATCCCTGTAAACTGCTCCCATGCACTTGGACATTCCTTCCCCAGTAAACATTGTGACCATCACACCCCAGGTCTTGGCCACACTCTATCAGTCTCCTTTCAACGTCCCAGGGAGTCTCCTTTGTGAGGAGTTCCCTCAGGGTGGAGATCTCTACTTCAGTCCAAGATGAACAATATAGCACAGACTCAGCCACCCTGCTCTCACCGAGTCCTCTTGAGGGAAGGTCCCCCATTTCCTTTAGCCATCCAGGAGGGGCCTCCAGATTAGCATAGTGATGTAGTCAGGACAAGCTGCCTGCCCCATAGGCTATTCCTGGCTTCTCTGGGTAGGCAGCCATCTTTTGTAGAGTCCCATCCCTAAGTCAGAGCCCAGAGGCTGAGGAAGGAAGGCCCTTCCAGGCAGATTCCCTCTTCCTTGGTCCTTCCTCTGGCTCCTCCAAACACAGTGGCCAGAAAAAGAACTAAGCAGCTGCCTGCATCCCTACTCACACATGTTTCTGGCTCAGCAACTGGCTCCAGACCTCCACCACAAAACCGTCAAAATGCTGGTTCTGAAAGAAATGGGCAGGTAAGGAGAAATGGGAATCTAGGAGGATGGGAGAAGACAGAAAAGATTTGACTGGCTCAACCCAGCTGGCAAAGTAGCCCAGTCACTCATGAGGCAAAACCCAAGTCTGCACTATTTATTCATTAGCTCCTCTGAAAGAGGCAGCATGGGGAGGGGTACCCCATAGCAGCCAGAAAGGCAGAGGTGCTAGGTGGCCCACACTTCTCCACCCCTGCAGTAGCCCAGGCACAGTGATGGCCAGCAGGGATGGGCTCACTCCAGGGAAGGTTATGGGGTTTTAGCCAAAGGAAGTTTTCTGGCCCCAGGGACAGACAAAAACTATTCCACCTTTGGGACTCTCAAAGTTATAAGCAAGAGGTGGTACAGCCTGAGTGGAGTTTATGCTATCTACCCTGGAAGACATGGGTTGCATAAGAAAACACGCAAGAAAAAAGTCAGGCAAGAGGAGCCAGGTCACACTCACTACCTGTTAGCTCAGCACTTGAGAGGCAGAGGCTGGTGGATCAGAAGTTCAAGTACAGCCTCAGCTACATAGTGAATTCAAAGGTCAGTCTGGGCTTTGTGAGATACTGTCCCAAAAAATCTAAACTAAAAAAAAAAAAAAGGCCACCGAGATAGCTTAGCAGGTAAGGGAGCTTTCTGTCAAGCCTGAAAACCTGAGTTTGATTCCTGGAATTCACACGGTAGAAAAGAATAACTCCAGCAAGTTGTTCTCTGCCCTCTACAAATGTGTTGTGCCATTTACCCCCTACACACATGCACACAAAAATAATTATGTGAAAAAAAAAGAAGAGCCAGGTAGTGGTGGTGCAGGCACAGGCCTTTAATCCCAGCACTCTGGAGGCAGAGGCAGGTGGATCTCTATGAGTTTGAGGGCAGCCTGCATCCTGGTCTACAGAAGGAGTTCCAGGACAGCCAAGGCTACACAGAGAAACAGAGAAACCCTGTCTTGGAAAACAAAACACAGGCTGGAGAGATGGCTCAGTAGTTAAGAGCACTGGCTGCTCTTCCAAAGGACCAGGGTTCAAATCCCAGCACTCACATGGGAGTTCACAGCTGTCTGTAATGGCTAGGCATGGTGGTGTACGCCTTTAATCCCAGCACTTGGGAAGCAAAGGCAGGTGGATCTCTCTGAGTTCAAGGCTAGCCTGGTCTACAAAGTGAGTCCAGGATAGCCAGGCATACACAGAGAAACCCTATCTCAAAAAACCAAGAGAAAGAGAGAGAAACAAAATAAAAAACAAAAAAAGGAGGAGCCAGGTGAAAGCCCTTTGGGAGCCTCAGCCAGAGAGGGAAGTGAAGCAAGACAAAGAGAGTTGGGAGTGAGAGGTGCAGCCTGTCTGGGGAAGTGAGGCCTGGTGGCCTGTGCTCCAAGCCTTGTCTGAGCTTGGAGGTTCTAAAGAGCACACAGGTCTCACCTTTGCCACCTGTACCACAGTCTTACTGAGTTCTTCTATCTCATCCTCATTGTCTAAGACGTTCCGGAAATCATCATAAGTCCAGTCTTCAAACAGAAGCCGAGGCACTGGTGGCAAGAGAGAACACACAGAAAGGTCATGTCCAAGAAACACTAATTACTCTCTGCTGCTTGTTGTCTGCAAAAAAAAAAAAAAAAAAAAAAAAAAGTTCCCTTGACTCTGAGACCAGTCAACAAGCAGTGAGGCCATTCAAGGCAATCATGGATCTGCCCCTTGTAGACATCCTATATCCACAAAGTCTGGCAGAAGGAAGGAGGGAATAAGGAGATGCTAGCATATCAAATACCCTTTGGGCCCACCTTTCACAAAACTGGCTGGGTCAGACTCCAGTTCATCTGGATCCTTGCTGCTACTACCCTGTCTACCTCAATCTGAGCTGATGACATCCACTCCCATACCACAGGAGTGGAATGACATGTGTCCTCCTGCCACTGCTTTTGAACCTCTAGTTTTCCCTAAGCCTGAGCCCCATAGGGTTCCTCTGCTGCCCTCAGGTTCCTGCTATTCTTTGTGAAAAATTTCCTTCCCATACCAGCTTTGAGCCTCAGAGGCATAGGAAGGGTAGGGGCAATGTCATCCTCAGGCCCAGCCTAGGGGCTGGCTCCAGGAAACTCAGTTAATGTTTGCTAGATAGGAAGAAAGAAGGAAAAAGGAGAGCTGGGCACTGGTGGCGCATGCCTTTAATTCCAACACTCAGGAGACAGAGCAGGCAGATCTCTGAGTTCAAGTCCAGCCTGGTCTACAGAGTGAGTTCCAGGACAGCTAAGGCTACAGAGAGAAACTCTGTCTTGAAAAACCAAAAGTGAAGGAAGAAAGGAAGGAAGGAAGGAAGGAAGGAAGGAAGGAAGGAAGGAAGGAAGGAAGGAAGGAAGGAAGGAAATTATGCAGGAAAGCTCAGCTGACTGCTTGGAGCATTCATGGGAAGGTTTACCCTCAAGAAGCATAGTCTAGATTGGAAGGAACATGCAAGGACCCTAGGTCCCTGTCCACCCACAGGGAGGATGTGCCATCTACATGATATGGCTGAGGTTGCTCTCCTGACCATGCCCAGGCCTGCTGGACTCACCTATACGCACGCTTTTGGCATGCTTCTTGACAGCTCGCATCCACCCTGTCAGAGATGAAAGGGACAATCAGTATACAACATATAACCAAACAAAGATCCAGGGGCAACCTTGCAGTCACTCTTATTCTTCTTCCTCTCCTCTATTCCACTCCCTCTTCCTGTCCCCAGTCCCTTCCTCCTATCATCTTTCCCAGATCTTCAAAGCATCAGGAAAAACCACTCTGGTCTCAGAAATCCAAACCCAGCTGACCCTCTCCTGTTAATTCTGTCACAGGCCAAATGTGGTGTAGATTAGGCCCTGTCCAACAGTGTGTGTCATCAATGAAGTGTCCTGCTCCAGCCTATCTTCCTCTTTGTACACCGAATGCAGAGCACCGAGGAGATAGAAAAGGGGAGCCAACCACTTCATTGCCCAGCCGCACAAGACACTCAGAGGCTGCCTTCCTTGCACTCACATGCAGCCCTGACATTCAAGAGAAGGAATGTAGTACAGCTCCTGGGCCTAGAGTCAGAAAGGAAGGCAGAGGGCACAAATTTCCACTGCCCTTCAATGTCATCTCCAGACAGTATCTTACCTCCTGTAGTTGACATACTTGCAGAAGACCTCACAGTGGTGACCACCTCAGAGACTATCTTTACTTGGCAGACCATGCCTCACACTCTGCCTACTAGGTTTCACTCTGCCCCCAGCCATGTGGTGTATCAGCACACTATACATCACACTCACATTCAGTTACTTCTTTCATGGTCATACTCCTAATATTACATCCAGAATCATAAATAGACAGGCCTTGAACTTGTAATTCTCCTGCTTCAGCCTCTTGCATAGCAGGAATTACAGGCCTATAATAACAGAGTCACAATCGATATATTTATACACATTCACACTGATACTCATTAGTCATGACACGTAACCTACCCAGGTGTGGTGGCGCACGACTTTAATCCCAGCACTTTGGAGGTAGGGGCAGGTGGATCTCTGTGATTTCAAAGCCAGCCTGGAGTTCCAGGGCAGCCAGAGTTACATAGTGAGACCCTGTCTCAAAAAACAAAAGAAAGAAGTACATAACCAGAGTCACATACTCAGACAGACAGACAGACACACACACACACATACCCATGACTACACTTTTATAGTCACACAGACACATGTGCACACTATCATACTCCTCTTAGCCCTCAGGACAAACACATATAAAAAGGAAGTGGAAAAACCTTGGTCCACGTCATGGAGGCCTGTGATTTCAAACATTTCACGACCACGTCTCTTCAGCTGCAGCCAGACTGGTGAGATCTGTGTGAATTTGCTCCCAAAGACCTTAGCAACATCATAGCCATGGCTGTTCCACTGGCAGAAAAAGGAGAGGGCAGACAAAGAGCATGTAAATACATACCTGCATTGCTGTGGTGCTGAACCTTGATGCTTTGGACAAGTCTAGGACAGCCATCAGTATCAACAGTGCTGGGCTTGAGCTGCTGTTCCTGCCTGGGCTTCCCTCTTCCTCTCTGTACAACCACTGGGACTGCAGCTCAATGATGGGATCTTGGCTGATGTCCTCTTACCAGCGCTCTACAAGTCCCCACCAACAACTAGCAGCCCTAGAGCCCTTCTCAACACTCAGGAAGCACTGTTAGGGTCACCTGAAGTCACAAGGAGCAAGCCCCAAGAAGGCCCTGGTACCCTCCCTCTGGTGTCTTCATATTAGCATCTCTCCTACAGTCTCACAGTAGCAGCAGCCATGGGGAGCAGAACAGCAGCTGGGAGGACAGAACCCTGACTTACTGGAGTGACGTAGCCTAGGACCTCTCCAGCAAAGTTTCTCTCCCGAGCCCTTGTTGAGCAGTAGCTACGATGTTCAAGAACCACATCCTCAGCTTTGATATCTGTCACCACCAGACCCCGATCTTGGACAGGTTTATCTGAAAACTGAGTCTGAAACAAGAGGGAGAAGAAAAAGCTGTCTGACCCCTCTTCTCAGCATGGAATGTGACATTCAAAGCAACAGTGGCAGCAAGTCTGTTCCATTCAGCCACAGACCATGTCTCAGGATAAACATGTAAATGAAAATTTTATTAACCTATATTTATTAATACCTAATAACCTATACCCACCTCATACCTAATAACACTTAAACAATCCTATTTTATCCCTTTTGAAAGGATATTAAAATTCTCTAGCGCAGATTTGTGAGGGCAATTCGGTCGCCCTTCTATCTGCTGGCACACCTCAAACAACATTCAGCAGTCTGGCTCTGGCAGTCATGGCAGTCCTGTATCAGCTTAAGTTGAGACTTTCTCTTGAGGGTCAAGGCCTAGCGTCACTCACCGGCTCCTGCAGCCAACCTGCTTCAACTTCTCAGCTTGGAGCTGGCTTCAGTCAGCCGAGATTGTCCACTAACACCTCAGGTTGCCTTCTGCACTATTTGAACCCCCTTAGGGCAGCTGCAGCACTATGCGGCTTCATCTTTGGCTTCCAGGCCTTGCCAGGCTTTGAGGCCTTTCTGGAGCTAATTTGCTTGTCTAGGCTTATGTTACATCCTTATGTGACAGGGGTTACCTTCTTGCCTGTTTTCAAGGTCTTTGCTGCAGCCTCAGAATTCTGCTTACCTTCTTGTGCTTCGTTCACTTGCTTGACAGGTCTTCGGGCCCTGGACATCTGTCTTTAGTACTCAGTTTTCATGAACTTTCTCTCAGCAGGTTCTTTGTCACGCCTTTTCTGTCAGCCTTCTTGGGCTGGCTTGTGGCAAGAGTCTCTCTCATGTTCAGGGCTCTGTCTCATGTTTCCTCGGCAGTTCTCAGTTTATGTGCAGAGGTTTCTGACCGTTGATTCTTATTGCCTCAGGGCTGGTGTGGCCTAAGGGCTGCCAGATGCATACTTTGATTCTTGCACATGCTCCTCTCTCACGGGGCTCATTCACCTCTTGCGAACTTAAATAGGGTGTGGTTCTCATAGTTTCTTCTCGAGGTAATTGGTGGCCCTTGGCCATGCCCCTCCACCCGGCACTTTCTCTATGTCTCTCAGAGCCGTGGCTTCAAAAGGGCTCTGCTTTCAGCTCCTCTCAATGTCTTTTGAAGACAGGCAGCATCCAAAAGCCCTTTCTCTCAAGTTTCCCAGGTTTTACCAATTACATTTGTTTGCCCAGGACTATACACTGCCATGTGCCAGGTGAATCTGCACCCTAAAAGCCCTTATTAACTCACTACAGAAAACTAACTTCCATTATATTAACATGGCACTGCTAATCTACCCCTGTGGGTAGAGGATTAGGGCCATATTAGGTGACTTGTTTCAGAAGGGCGCTAGCACTCAGTGAGCAAAGTAGCATTTGCAGGGGCCAGTCAACCCTTAATTTGGGCTGGAGATCTAGCAGGAAGCTGTAGTGGGTCCTTCTACATATGAAGACTGACATTTAGCACTCAACCAGTAGGTATTCATATAGGCACCCTAGGTCTATACACTGAGGACAAGTCAAGCATTTGCTATCCCATTGGCCAAGCCCTATCTGAGTCCCACACCCCAGATGCTATATGCCTGCCTCTACCCCATCTCTGCTCCTAGAAGTCCTCCATCAGGTTCTCAATTTGTCCGTTCTGCCCAGCTCAGCCTTCTCTAATAGTGTTTGATATCCTGGTCTTTGTACAAAAGACACTGTCTTAGGGTGTCTATTGCTGGGATGAAACACATAACCAAAGCAACTTGGGGAGGAAAGGGTTTATCAGGCTTACGCTTCATATCACTGTTCATGATCAAAGGAAGTCAGGACAGGACCTCAAACAGGGCAGGAACCTGGAGGCAGGAGCTGATGCAGAGGCCATGGAGGTGTACTGCTTACTGGGTTTCTCATCATGGCTTGCTCAGGATGCTTTCTAGTAGAACCCAGAACCACCAGCCCAGGGATGGCACCACCCACAATGGAATGGGTCTTCCCCCATCAATGAATAATTAAGAAAATGTCCTACAGGCTTGCTTACAACCTAATCTTATGGAGGCATTTAAAAAATTGCCTCCATAATTGAGGATCCCTCCTCTCAGAGGACTTCAGTTTGTGTGAAGTTGACATAAAACCATCAGGCACAGAGATGCCTACTGTATGGGTTCTCTGTCCCAAGGTACAGAGGATCTGACAGTTCAGGCCTGGATCATAGGTATGGTCTTGTTTCAGCAGCCTGGCCAGCAGCCTGGGGATTATTGTCACTAAGGGGTGAGAGGATGGAGGGCTACCTTTGGGTTTGCAATCCCTAGGAATATCCCAAAAGAACAGCACAAGGGCCATGATGGAAACACAGTTTAGGGCTGTAAAGTTGAGAGAATCCAGCCGGCGTGGTGCCACACACCTTTCAATAACAGGACTCAGGAGGCAGAGGCAGGCAGATCTCTGTGAATTTGAGGCCAGCCTGGTTTACAAAGGGAGTCCAGGGCTATTATACAGAGAAGCCCTGTCTCACAAAACCAAAAACAAACAAACAAACAAACAAACAAACAAACAAACAAACAAATAAATAAAGGATGAGAACCCACATGGGATAGTGAAAGCAGATAGATAGAAATTGTCACAGAATACAGTCTGAGTAGGAAAGGTAATGACACCAAAGAGCCTACTGCTTCCAGTTCCAGAGGCTATAAACTCATGGCCTTAACAGGACTCATCCCCAGAGTCACATAGGCTGCCTGTTGGCAAACCACTAGCTTGTCAGAAAGCTGTGTAGGAGCCAAGACTCTGCAATTCTGATTCATGAAGATCCCAGCCAGAAAGACAGGTTAGCTCTTAGCCCCTGAGATCACCTCAAGTTCCCTACCTTTTCCAGCAGCATCTTTGAGGCAGCTTTTTTGGCATCTGACTTTGACAGGGTGGTATGAACAGAGCCACAGGCCAGAGCAAGCCAGAGGACATGAAGAAGTGGCCACATGGTGAGTGTATCACAGCAGGAACCAACCTCTGGGCCCAGAGGGCTGCAAAAACAAAGAAGTACATGAAAGCAGACGACTGGCATAGAGATGTGGCATGAACTAGACAAGTACGCTTATCCTAATAGGACTTGAGTTACTGAAGTTAAGTCTCTAAAACTTCTAGGTGTCCCTCCCAGATCACTAGGGCCCCTCAAACAGCCACAAGCTATCCAAAGACGTCCTCCTGGTCACAAACATCTAGGAAAACTGGCTCCCACATTCTACTCAAATCAAAAGAAATCTCAGCAACAATGGGGCTGTGTGAAATAATGAAGCCACAGAAGGTACTCAAACAAACTATGGACAACTACTTATGTAATCTCAGGGTAGAGAAGCCTTTTCCAAGTATACCAATAAAGAGAGAGAATACAAAAGAAAGTATTGTCAAAGTTCAGCTTGTAACTGTCTGTAACTCCAGTTCCAGGGGATCTGACACCCTTCCACAGACATACATGCAGTCAAAACACCAACGCACATGAAATAAAAAATTTAAAATGTGTAACTCTCAAAGCTCGGTACTATGTTAAGTGCCTATAGTCTCAGCTACTGGGGAGGCTGAAACAAAAAGCTTGCTTAAGTTCAATGAGTTCATAGCTAGCATAGCAAGATCCTGTCTCAAAATTTAAAAATATTTAAAGTAAAACTTTTACTTAGGAAATAAAGAGCAAATTTAAAGACATGTTAGTCAGAAAACTTATTTGGGACATATTTGACAAATTTCTTTTTTTTTTTTTTGGTTTCTCGAGACAGGGTTTCTCTGTGTATCTCTGGCTGTCTTGGACTTGCTTTGTAGACCAGGCTGGCCTCGAACTCACAGAGATCCGCCTGCCTCTGCCTCCCGAGTGCTGGGACTAAAGGCGTGCGCCACCATGCCCGGTATATTTGACAAATTTCTACCCATAACTACTCATATAATATTACAAATTTAAAAAGCCAGGTGTGGTGACACATGTCTGTAACCCAGAACTTGGGGAAGTAGAGGCAGGAGGATCAAGAGTTCCAAGGTCAGGTATGGATGTAGAAATCAGCCTTCTACATGAAACTCTATCTCAAAAATAAATAAGTGAAGAAACAAAAAAGACATCCTGGTAAACAAGGTCCCACTATAAAAACAAGAACAGGCTTAAAATACAGAGACAGAGATACTTAGAGCCCCAGAAATAAAAGAAATATAGATGAGATGTAAGATGGTGTCTCCACTCAGTATGTGAAGGGTTACAAAGAATGTTTCTTGAGAAAATAACTAACTCTTGGGCTAAGTGGGAATTAAGCTGGGAAAGGCCTTTTTGAATGACAGTGTGACCATAAATATTACACTGTCCATCACACACTTCCTTTCTTTGCAAGTTCTACTTCAAGGCTGTCCCACACACAGGAACTAAGCTTAGGGACTTGGCACTTCTCAATACTGGAACACAGACAAGCATGGAGGTGTCTATTACTGTGATCAATGCAAAAACATCACAAACCTACATTTCTGCAGAACAGTCTGTTTTCTTTTGTTTAGGACAGGATCTTGCTAGGAACATCTCAGCTGGCCTCTAACTCAAGATCTTCCTGCTTCAGCCTCCCAAGTGACATGATTACGAGCATAAAAGTCTTTTCTTATGTGCATATACTCACATAAAAAAGTATGTAAGGAGCCAGGTACAAGCCTTTAATGTCAGCACTCAGGAGGCAGAGGCAGGTGGTTCTCTGAGTTTGAGACTGGTCTATTAGGCTAGTCCAGGACAGCCAGGGCTATTACACAGAGAAACCCTGTCTCGGAAAACAAAAACAAAAAAAGTACGAAAGGAGCAAAAGTAGAAGCTGATAGGGAACTATTGGTCATTTCTTTACTTCTGTTTTCTGTACTGAATTTCCATTAGTTGTTCACTTTTAGGTACTAGGAAATTCTGGATAGACACG
Source organism: Lophiomys imhausi (assembly GCA_907164525.1). Lineage (NCBI taxonomy): Eukaryota > Metazoa > Chordata > Mammalia > Rodentia > Muridae > Lophiomys > Lophiomys imhausi. The sequence continues at coordinate 1,062,072 of CAJQZJ010032885.1, forward strand.
GCCCAGCTGGGTTGTCATTCCCTCAATGGGACTTAAAAACAAGGTGTGCAGAAGGATGTCCGTCTAGTCTCACATAGCCTACTAGACCAAGTGAGAGGGCCTAAAAAAGACCAAGAGTGTTCTGTGGAGGCTGAACCAGCCCACTGCCCAACATGTGAGCATACAGGTTTCCCCTGTGGTCAAGAACACCTAAGGCTGCCAGAGCCTACACTGAAAGGCTCCAGAAAACTCAGCCAGCGAGGGTATGAGCCATTAACTGTAGCTTAGAGGCAAGCCTACCCCAATGCCTGTCTGCCCATTCCCATGACCTCCTGGGCTAACTGCTTTTGCTGTCACTTCCCTGACACTGTTCCTGATGTGACCTGAAGAAAGCTAGGATTATGGCAGTAAGCCTCCAAGTTTTGGCCCCCAGGACACGAACACATCTGTATTAAGCTATGACTAACACATTGTCTTTGAGTAAGGCAAACCAGGAAGATTCCTCTAGAAGACAGGCAGACCACAAGAAAGCCTAGACTTGAGGCTCTGAGGACTTAGGAAAAATCTGTAAAGTTCATAAAATAATGTTGAATGCCTAAAGGACAAGGCATTGATTGTTCTAAAAGCTGGCTGTTTAGAGGGATAAGATCCATGACTCTCTTACCCTAGTCTCCCATCCCACCAGCTTCTCCCCCATGACAAAATGAGAATTAAGAGGAAATAACTTTCTGTATTTCACTTTACCCCAGCTCACTGCCTTGTCCTCATAACTGTGAAGCTTAGACTGTGGCCCATAGCCCCAGGGAGTGGGAAATCCTGACCACAGTACAAGGTTGGTACCAGTGGCCCAGAAAAACCCACAGCTTGCTTGGCCAGTTTGGAACTATGACTACCCTAGTTCCCAGGGATGTCTTTAGCCTCTGCACCTATATAAGCAAGGCTTCTCTCCCTTGGGCGAAGAACTGGGTCACAGAAGGAAAGTAAGAAGCTGGAGGAAAGTAGTCCAGGACTGAGAGTATATCCAGGTGCCCTGTGACCTTGAGTCTCTACTAATATCTGTTGCCTAGACTTGTAGTTGGTCATTGCTCACCTAGTCTAAAGGTCCTCTGCCTGCCACCTCTTTATCCCCTGACCTGTGACTTTATAGCTACAGGAAGAAAGGGTGAAAAAGCCCAGCCTGGTGGCCCAGCCCTATAATTCCATTACTTGGAACTTGAAGTACAAGAATCTAAAGTTTAAGGTCTGTTTGTACTTTGGAGTTCTAGGCCAGCCTGGGCTACTTATCAAGACCCTTTCTCAAAATCAAGGAAGGGAAAAAAGGGCCGGGAATGTGGTTCAGTAATTGAGCACTTTTCCAGAATGCATGAGGCCCTGGGCTCAACCCACATACCCATTTTCCAGGAAGACGGCATGTGCTAAACAGACGGCCCCAACTGAGAGCACACACTGCGCCTGTAGAGGGCCTGAGACAGGGCTCCAGCACCCACGTCAACTACTCACAGCCACCTGTGACCCCAGTTCCAAGGGATCCGACGCCTCATTTTGATTTCTATAAACATTTGCACTCACATACTCATACAAACGTGTGCTTCAAAAAACAAAACAAAACCATTTTTAAAAGGTGTGGGCCAGGCCGGGCATGGTGGCATACACCTTTAGTCCCAGCACTCAAGGAGGCAGACACAGGCAAATTTCTGTGAGTTCAAGGCCAGCCTGGTCTACAGCAAGTTCCAGGATAGACAGGGCCACACAGAGAAACCCTGTCTAAAAAAAAGGGGGGGGGGTCTTCAACTATCTAGATTAACAGAGTGTACATGGGTGAGGCATATGTTGTGATATGAAGGATGCCCAAGCTCCTGTACCTTCCATGGTTCCCAATGTCCACTGCTCTGATAATCACCAGGGCAAATTCTCCATCATGTTCTTCATACAACAGATTCATAGGGTCTCACAGTATTCTCACAAAATGTGTTTTGTCCCAAGTACTAATGACCATCCTTTGGACAGAACATCCTCCCTGCATCTAGTGTGGGAATGTTATAAATTTGGCCTACTTGAGTCTTGGCTCCTGCTTTATACCAAGCTAACAATGGAGAATGTTATAGTTCTTGTAACTCTGGGGTTATAAATCCCATAGCACTGGAAGGACTCTGTCTTAGTGAGGCTGACCAACAGTCACAGCAGAAGCTTTCAAATGTTTCTCAAGAAGACTCAAAGCAAGAAACGTCAGGTGCTTTTTACAAAGAAATGCATTAATGTGTGCATGTGCAGAGATAAAGAAGCTAGTCAGAGTTAACCCTACCTAACTTTATGATGCACTGTCAATTTCAGTTCTCTTTTGAGAACTAGCACCAGGCATGATGGTGCATGCCTTTAAACCCAGCACTCGGGAGGCAGAGGTAGGCTGATGTCTGTGAGTTCATGGCCAGCCTGGACTACAGAATGAGTTCCAGGACAGCCAGGGCTATTACACAAAGAAACCCTGTCTCAAAAAAAACCTAAACAACAACAACAAAACAAAACAAAACAAAAACCTAGCTTTAGGGGGCTGCAGACATGAATCATCTGTTAAGAGCACTGGCTGCTTTCCCAGAGGACCTGGCTTCAATTCCCAGCACCTACATGGCAGTTCACCACCCTCTTCTGGTCTCTGTGAGCACTGCATGCACATGGCACACAGACACACAAGCAGGCAAAACCCACACACACATAAAAATAAAGTTGGTGAAAAAAGTAAATGGGAAGAAGGTTGCTGGAGAGATACCTCAGCAATTAAGAACACTGGCTGCTCTTCCTGAGGACTGGAGTTCAATTCCCAGCACCTACACGGCAGCTCACAACTGTCTGTAACTCCAGTTCAGGGGATGACACTCTCATATAGACATACATGCAAGCAAAATGCCAATGCACGTAAAATAAAAATAAACCATTCTTAAAAAATAAAAAGAGGCTGGCGTAGTGGTGCATGCCTTTAAATCCCAGCACTTGGGAGGCAGAGACAGGTGGATCTCCATGAGTTCAAGGTCAGCCTGGTCTACAGAGTGAGTTCCAGGACAGCCAAGGCTACACAGAGAAAACCTGCCTTGAAAAACTAAAAATTAAATAGCTTTAGACTGGGCATAGTGGGTCACATGATCCCAGCACTAGGAAGGTGGAAGTGGAAAGATTAAGAGTTCAGGGTCATTTGTAGCTATGTAGTTGAGTTCAAGGCCAGCCTGGGCTATATGAGACTCTATCTCAAACAACAATAACAAGATGGCCTTTGGCCCTCAGACTGATCTGCTTTGGCATTGCAGGACTGGAGGGATTGATGTGCCCAGAGTATCTGTTACTACCACTGCCTATTACTAGTTTTGTAGTACTAGGGAGCGAACCCATGGCTCCACACATCCTAAGCAAACACTGGACCACACTTTCAGCCCTCTGAGTTCTCTTAATAGAATCCACTGCTTTTACAGCAAGTATGATGGTCATCTTATATTTCATTTTGGAGAACAAATTTTGGAGCGAACTGTTCATATGAGGTGGGTGTGTGGTTGGAAATGAAGGTGACATAAGAAGCAGCATGATCACAACCCAGGTGACATTTATTAACCACATGTTGCATGCCAAACCTGCTGAATTACCCACAAGTTCTCTCCACAGCCCAGGGCCCAGGCAGGCATCAACATTATTTCCATTCACAATGAGGCGACCAACCCAGGAGGCAGGCCACCAAGCCTTCAAGCATGTGGCTACTACCATACCATGTCCAAATGTACAATGTAATACAAACAGGGCTGCTATAAGATGGCTCAAGTTCCAGTTCTGTCACCAGCACACTGTCTCTTGGCCTTCCTGGGCTCCAAGTCTAGAGAGCTGTGGAAAGTCCTTTGGAAATTTTCCAGCACTGAGTGTTCAAGGTTTGAGGCTGCGCTGAGGGTAAGGTCTAGCCTCACGCACCCAGCAAACTTGAAGGAACCCATACAACTTGCTGTATATCCTCCTACCTCAGGCTGGGCCTGCCAGCTACCATTCTGCCACACCGAGCTCACTCTCTACACCCAACAGTCACTCTGGCCCCACTAATTTGTTCATGCATCACTCCTCCCATCCTTTCTGTACCCAGCCATGCTGGCATATACAGCTGCACTCACACTCATAACCGTGCTGATGTTCACACATGCTTCCTGCTGCTTCTTCTTCCCCCCTTCCCCACCTCTTTTTTTTTTTTTTTTTTGAGACATGGTCTTGCTTGTAGCCCTGGCTGTCCTGAAACTCACTACATAGACCAGGGTGGCCTAGAACTCACAGAAATCCATCTGCCTGCTTTTGCCTCCCAAGTGCTGGGATTAAAGTCATCACTTCTGGCCCTCTCGATTTTATACAATGCCTTGTTCTCTCTCACATTACTGTTTGCTCTGAAGCTCCCTCGCATGAACACACTTGCCCTCACACTCCTACAGAGGAACAATGTCACATTCTTTTCCATACTTGCTCTCATCCTAACACTCACCCCATCACCCTTGTTCACACTAACACAGCTGCCCCTACCCTCAACACTCTTTCTCACTCTAATGAATTCATCTTCACACTTGTTCTCACACATACTCTCACACACCTGGCCCTCATTCTCCCTCTTACCCTCATATCTGCTCGCTCTCACATACTCGATTACTATCACACTGACACACTTGCTTTCTCATTCTCATCTACTCATTCTCACACTAGCTCATACTCACCCTCACAGCTGTTTATTCTCACAACAGCTCCCTCACATCTGCTCAATTCTCACACGAGCTCACACTCACATCTGTTCATTCCCACACTAGCTCACACTCAGCCTCACATTTCTTTGCTCTCACACTAGCTCATTCTCACATTGACACAATCGTTCTCACCCTCACATCCTCTCATTCTCACACACTTCCTCACCCTCACATTCGTATTTCCCACATTCGCTCTCATCCGCGCGCTCTCCTTCCTGCTCACACTCTGCCTGTTCTGTCAGAGGAGAGCCTCGCTGCCCGATGTTCCCGCATCATGACGCGGAAACTGAAGCAGTCCAAGAGAGAGCAGGCGTCGCCGCCGCTGCCGGGCTCACCTTCATGTCAGGAAACCGGCCAGACCCACAAAACACGGCCGGAAGGCGATTCAGCGAGCCGGAAGTCCCGCCCACAGACCGCCACAGGCTGCCGCTGCGCCACGCCAGCTTCCTAAATGCCATGCGCATGGCAGGCTGGGACGGGACGGGACCAAGGCGGTTGGGGGCGGGTTTAGAGGCGGAGCCTTGTAGCTGCTGGGCGGGGGGGAGGTGGAGAAGGGCGGAGAGTGGGTCGGGACCCCGCAATTGGGTGGGGACAATGCCCGGTTCGTGGAACTGGTACTGCGTGGTTGTGGGTGCTGTTTCCGTTCCTGCAGCTAGTGTCCTGATTGCTCAGGGCACGGCGTGCAGCAGAATCTTGGAGTCAATATACCAAGATCTTTGCAGGGAACCCGGTGATGTTAAACCTTCCCGCTACGGGTTTGCTGGACCGCTGTCTTAGTGCCCGCGCTGAAGTCTACATGACGTCCATGTATGCGACCACCATGGCATCTTGAGAGTCTTGGGAACCCATCCCTGCCAAGTCTAGGTGGCGCAGGTCACTACGCGCGCGTAATCAGTTCCATGATCTCCCAGGTGTGTCAGGACAGACTCTGTTTTATGCACTCTGTGCGCCAGGCCTTTGAACCTCTCTCAGCATTATCCTTGCTGCCATATTTCTGTCACCATCCACAGGTCTGCAGTGCCCACTACACGGTTTCCAGCAGGGACACTGGGCTCCAGGCAATTTAAAGTCCTTCTTCGGATGGCCTTGCACAGCGAACATTATACCTGTCCAAATCCCTGTTTCTGTCCTCGTTTTGGTCTTGCGAATTGCAGGAGGTAGAACTCACAGAGGCAGACAACACTCTCCTCACCCCCATCTCATCCTTAGCTAGAAAAGCCCAGATATTTCTTCGAGTAGGTTGAAAGCACACGTGACCAACTTTTTTATTTTTCATCAAGCTGACTAGTCCCCACCCCCATCCCTTGCTTTTCCCAGCAGTTCCCTGCAGAAAACCACATTTGGCCTGTCCACACCCAGTTAAACCCTCTGCCCCGCTCAACTAGGGTGTGTTCCAGGATTCGCAGCACTGGCTGTTTCCCCATTCCTGCTGCTACAGAGGTTTCTCACAGAGCTGAGCTTTGTGTTCTTCCTTCCTAATCACATTTCCTCCTTTCTCTTCCCCATATTTTCTGCCAGCTGTCCCCCAAGTCTTTCTACAGGGGAGGGGCTGGGTGTGTATGCTAAGGCATCACCATCTGCTTTCCTGGCATCCAGCTCAGCACCCTACTATGAACAAATGCCCAGAATAGTGACTCCAAGTGGGGAAGAGCTCTAGAGAGGTGGATGTCTTGAGAATTAAAGTCCTAGCAATACCAAAGAGACCAACCTTCTTTTAAACCAGTGAAGGCATTTGGATCCAATTGAAGTCAGAGGTCTCTGAGCTAAAGACATTCAAAGCTCACTAAGGATTCAATCCCCGATCTGTGTTTCAGACCCTAAGAACAGAAAGGAGAAAAAACCAAAGAGCTCAAGACCAACCAACCCTTCTTCAGGGCTCCATTGGATAGATGTTCAGAAGCCTGTTGAGTTGCCAGCACAAAAATTCTGCCATTGCCCCAAGCTGCATAGCTGGACCAAGATGCCCCAGGGATGGCTGAACACTGGCTTTTTCCCCCTCCATGGTGTTGAGATTGAACCCAGGGCCAAACATCTATTTTCAAGCACTCTACCACTGAGCTACATCCCCAGCCCAAAATTGTTCCCAGTCCAAAACTGATTTTAAGTGGCTACCCACCTTTTACTTACACAGAAAATACAGAAAGATGGATAGAAAAGTCTAAGAAAATCAGAACCAAAACATTGGCCTTTGTATTAATGAACTCATTCCATTTTTAATGTTTCTGGAGTATTTAAGGTAACTTTAGATTTACTGCATTTATTTATTTGAAAAAGATGCCTTTTATATTTATTTATCTATCATCTATTTATTATTTGGTGTGTGTGTAGAAAGCAACAGCAGGAGGTGTGTGGAGGTCAAAGGACAACTTCTGGGAAATGACTCTCTCCTTCCCCCATGTGGTTTCTGGGGATCAAGTTTAGATTGTCAGATTTCTTTCTCTCTCTCTCTCTCTCTCTCTCTCTCTCTCTCTCTCCCTCTTTCTTTCTCTGTCTTTTCTTTTCCTCCCTCCCTCCTTCCTTTCTTCCTTTTTTTTTTTTTTGAGACAAGGTTTCTCTGTATATCTCTAACTGTCCTGGACTCACTTTGTAGACCATACTAGCCTTGAATTTACAGAGATCTGCTTACCTCTGCCTCCCGAATGCTGGGATAAAAGGCATGTTCCACCAAGCCTGGCTAGGTTGTCAGGTTTCTAATCAAATGCCTTTAGCCACTGAACCAGCTCTTTGGCCCAAGGAATTAAAATTTTTTTAAAAGACAAGGTATTTCTGTGTATCCCTGGCTATTTTGGAACCTCACTCTGTAGACCCTCACTCTGGCCTTGACCCCACAGAGATCTGCCTGCCCCTGCCTCCTGAGTGCTGGGATTAAAAGCATGCACTACCATGCTTGGCTAATTAAAATTTTTTAAATTCAAAAATTTGAGATTCCTGAGATCTTATTGCTCGTATAAAGTACTAAAAAATGCTTTTTTTTTTTTAGAAATTTAAGCCAGAGCCGGGCGGTGGTGGCGCACGCCTTTAATCCCAGCACTTGGGAGGCAGAGGCAGGCGGATCTTTGTGAGTTCGAGGCCAGCCTGGTCTACAAAGTGAGTCCAGGACAGCCAAGGATACACAGAGAAACCCTGTCTTGAAAAACCAAAAAAAAAAAAGAAATTTAAGCCAGATGTGGTGGTACATGCCTCTATAATATCAGGAGGCAGAGACAGAAGCAAGATAGCTGCAAATGCAAGGCAAGCCTGGGTTATATAGCAATATACACGTATACAAACATATATGTTCATTTTGAAATGTTGAAAATGCTTATTTAACTGTGTTTGAAATGGAATAAAATATTAAGCAAAGGCATCTTTAAGGTGCCTGTAAAAAGGTAGTCATGGAAGTCGGGCATGGTGACGAATGCCTTTAATTCCAGCCTTCAGGAGGCAGAGGCAGACATATTTCTGTGATTTCAAGGCCAGCCTCGTCTACAAATCAAGTTCGGGACAGCCAGGGCTCTGTTACACAGAGAAACCCTGTCTCGAAAAACAAAAACAAACACACAAAAAAGGTGGGCATGGTGGCTTATAACTGAAATCTCATATTCAGTGAGTTCAAAGCCAGCCTGAGCTAAATGAGACTGTCTATAAATAAACAAGCAAAGCCGGGCAGTGGAGGTTCACACCTTTAAACCCAGCACTTGGGAGGCAGAGGCAGGCGGCGGATCTCTGTGAGTTCGAGGCCAGCCTTGTCTACAAAGTGAGTTCCAGGACAGCTAGGGCTGTTACATAGAGAATCCCTGTCTCAAAAAAAAAAAAAAAGAAAAGAAAATGAAAAAACCCCAGATAAACCAAATATTAACTATTTAACTTTAATGTAATCTGAGTATAACTCCCCTGGCCAGAACACTAAACCAGACCTCAGGCAGTTTCTCAGCTTTTGCTACCACACCAATGTGGGATGTCCCGACCAAGGCCCAAGCTCTGACTCTGAGCTGTGGGAGCCAGGCTGGTGTTCTGAGGCTGTTTGGCTTCTACCACCATCTGTCTGCAGTTGGCACTGGAAAGTAGACAAGAGCAGGGCCAGCTGCTGTTCACCAGTGGCCTTTCTGCTACCAATGGATCTCTGCTCTTGTTCTGGGAACACACCACACACACACACACACACACACACGCACGCACGCACCACACACACACACACACACACACACACACACACACACACACACACACGGCCAGTTAAGGATCTTCAGCCTAAGCTAGCTGCATGGGGACAATCTAAGAGGTGTCTTCAACAGTGCCCCTGGGTGGGGTGAAGGTAGAGTCCTAGTCTTGATGGCTCTGTACCAGTTCTCATTTACCAAGTCAGCACCAACAAGGCCCTGCCTGACGGTGAAGACCCACCTCTTTACTCTGTTTTAACCAAAGGCCTGGGTCATCTGGAGGACAGCATCTTCATGCCACTCCCGGATCTGGAGACATCCCTGTGCAAAGGGTAGAAGTCCAGAAGGATGGATGCATCCCAGCAGTCCGTGTTACAGATTCCTCCCCCACTGGGGACAGAGACATCCTCTCTCAGTGCTGGAATAAGCAATTCTAGGAAAGAAGGAAGGAGTAAGCTTCTGGAAAGAGCTCCAGGCCAGCACAGCAAATTGTTTGTGTCCCACAAGTCTGGCCTAACTGACCTTGGCCATGATGATGGCTGAGTATAGGTATCTGGTCAGCAGCTAGGCAGCCATCTGTGATGCCACGTGGTCCTATACCTACAGCATTAGGGCTTTGCAAAGAGCTGGTACCTCAAGGTACCTGCAGGGGATTTTTTGTGTTTCTTAGTATTCTGAAACTAGCCTAAAACCCAAAACTAAAGGGAAGTGGCTGGCTGGGTGGCAATGATAGGCAAAGAGACAATAGTTCTTATTGGATGATTATATTAATGGTGCCCCCTCCTCAAAACACTGTGTAAAGGTGGCCATGGTGGCCCATGCCTTTAATCTCAGTACTTGGGAGGCAGAGGCAGGCAGATCTCTGAGTTCAAGGCCAGCCTGGTCTAGAGAGTGAGTCCAGGACAGCCAGGGATACAGAGAAATACTGTCTTGAAAAACCAAGAAAAATGAATAAATAAATAAACTAAATAAATAAACACTGTACAAGTCCTAACTTCTACTACTTTTCAGTGTAACCTCATTTGTCAAGAACTATGCACAAATAATTAAATTAAGAATCCTAGGGGCTGGAGAGATGGCTCAGCAGTTAAGAGCACTGCCTAGAGCTCTTCCAAAGGTCCTGAGTTCAATTCCCAGCAACCACATGGTGGCTCACAACCATCCACAATGTGATCTGGTGCCCTCTTCTGGAATGCAGGTGTACATGCAGATAGAGCACACATATGCATAAAATAAATAAAATAAATCTTTAAAAAAAAAAAGAATCCTGGATTAAGGATTAGGGTAGACTCTAAATCCAGTGATGTGAGGAGAGAGTAGTGTCCTTATAAGAGGATGAGAGGGAGATTTGAGACTGACACAGGTAGGAAAACTGTGTGAGGGTGAGGATATAAAAGATTAACACAGCTCCAAGGCCAAGAATGTCCAGCAGCCACCTCCAGCTGCCTCAAAGCCTCCAGAAGATCTTCTGGCCTCCAGAGCTGTGAAGAAATAAACTCCCCCCCCCTTTTTTGTTTTTTTCGAGACAGGGTTTCTCTGTATAACAGCTCTCGCTGTCTTGGACTTGCTTTGTAGACCAGGATGGCCTCCAACTCACAGAGATCTGCCTGCCTCTGCCTGATCGCCTGCCTCTGCCTCCCAAGTGCTGGGATTAAAGGTATGCGCCACCATGCCCAGCAACTCCCATTGTTTGCAAGCATCCTATCTTAGTTACTTTTCTATTGCTGTGATAAAATACCATGACCACGACAAATTATAAAAGAAAGTGTTTGATTTGGATTTCAACTTTGGAGGGTTAAAGTCCATAATGGCAGAGTGAAGGAACAACTGAGGGATCACACCTTGATCCACAACCACAGGCAGAGAGAGGACAAGCTCTGGGACTCAAACAAGTTTTTAGAAAACCTCAAAGCCTCCCTCCAGTGACCTACCTCCTCCAATAAGACCATACCTCCTAATCCTTTTCCAACAATTCTACCTGCTGGGGACCAAGTATTCAAATGCACAAGCTTAAGGGGAACATTCTCACTCAAACCACCACATTCCACTCCCTGTCCCCATAAGCTCATGGCCACATATATCATAATGCAAAATACATTTAGTTTCCAGGTATTGTGGTAGAAGTTAGGTCTTGTTAGTAAAATTAGCAGGCAGTTCAGATTAGCATCTGTCAACACATAGGGAGGAACCTAACGTTCCTTTAACCTGCTGAAATGGACAAAGCCAAGTACGTTGTGGCTGGACGATACGCCCTGTTGAAGGGGCATGGCTAAGAAACCGTGCAAGCCTCGCAGATGATGTCAGTTGCCACGAGAAGCAACGAGACAGCTGGACAAGATGAGAAATCTCATGGACCCTTGAGACCGCCAAGGATTGCGAGATAAAGTGATATATATAAGCCAGAGGCTCCATGCTGTCACTCTCTTCCTTCTGCCCTCACGGACTGAGAAGTCACGCTGGAGAAGTGCAGAGCAAGGTGTGCCATTAACAGAATTTAGGCTGTGATTGCCCAAGACAAAGCATGGCATAAACCTGCTGAGAGAGAGTTCCTTGAAGGTGTCTGTCTTGGGGCCCCAGGGCACCAAAATAGTGAGCTAGGCAAGCAAAGTTTGGAAGTTGTTTGGAGAGGCTTATGGCAGTGAGGCTTGCCCAGGCCAAGGAGACCGTGGAGGCGAGTCTCAGCTGTGGAAAAGGCCGGCATCAGCTTGGAGGTTGGAACAGACTGACTTTATAAACCGGCCACAATTTGGTGGTTGAAATAAAGTGGCCTTGTGAACTGGCAGAGTGAGGCCCAACAGACACTAAGCTTTGAAAAGGACTTCCCCCCAGGACTGCTGTAAACTAAGTCATCCTGCACCGACCTACGCTAAGAGTATTAATACCCTCTTAAGAAAGTTAAAATAGCCGGGCGGTGGTGGCGCACGCCTTTAATTCCAGCACTTGGGAGGCAGAGGCAGGCAGATCTGTGTGAGTTCGAGGCCAGCCTGGTCTACAAAAGTGAGACCAGGACAGCCAGAGCTGTTACACAGAGAAACCCTGTCTCGAAAAACCAAAAAAAAAAAAAAAAAGAAAGTTAAAATAGTGTTAGTTAAGTGTTTTTAGATAAGTATTAGAGTGTTCTTAGGTATTAGAGTATTCTTAGAAAGATTATAGATTTTAGCCGGGCGGTGGTGGCGCACGCCTTTAATCCCAGCACTGGGGAGGCAGAGGCAGGCGGATCTTTGTGAGTTCGAGGCCAGCCTGGTCTACAAAGCGAGTCCAGGACAGCCAGAGATATTCAGAGAAACCCTGTCTCGAAAAACCAAAAAAAAAAAAAAAGAAAGAAAGATTATAGATTTTAGATTATAGGTTATAGGATTAGGTATTTTATATATGTTTGTTAAGTATTAATAAATATAAGTGTTTGTAAATAAAAATATTCTGTTACAGGGTGTGGTGGCGCATGCCTTTAATCCCAGCACTCAGGAGGCAGAGGCAGGCAGATCTCTGTGAGTTCAAGGCCAGCCTGGCCTACAAAAAAAGAGTCCAGGACAAAGATACACAGAGAAACCCTGTCTCAAAAAACCTTGGAAAAAAAAAAAAACATTTAGTCCAACTCCAAAGTCCTTACAGTCTCAACACCATGTTAACGTTCAAAGTCCAAATCTGGTTGGAGAAGGAAATCTTTTTTTTTTAATTAATAAATTTATTTGTTGCTTCAGGTTACATCTCCATCATATTGTCCTCTTTCCCCCCTTCCCAGCCCCGCCCTCCCATCCTCTACCCCCCAATCCTTCCCTCTTGCTCCTCTGGAATGGAGTGTCCCTACATAACTGTCCCTCACCCCAGTTCAGAAGTCATAGAGTCTCTTCATACACTGGGGGCCTACAAGGCAGTACCACCAGTGAAAGGTGTCTCCTTGCTAGGAAGGGAAAACTTAAAAACAGACCAACAAACACACAAACCAAAACAAAAAACAAAAAACAAAAAACAAACAACAACAAAAAAAAAAAGAAAGAAAAAAGGAAAAAAAAAGTCTATGTCCATATTCCCTTTGGTGTGTTGGTTGTAGAGAAGGAAGGAAATCTTTTTATTGTAACTCCACATAAAACCAACACACGAGGGAGGAAGGGAAGGAGACAGGAAGGGAGGGGCCAAGAGGGGAGGAGGGAGGAAACTATGTTCTAGAAGTAAATAATACTTATTTAAGAAAAGAGTTAAGGGCTGGAGAGATGGCTCAGCGGTTAAGAGCACTGGCTGCTCTTCCAGAGGTCATGAGTTCAATTCCCAGCAACCACATGGTGGCTCACAACCATCCATAATGAAATCTGGCGCCCTCTTCTGGCCTGCAGATATACCTGCAGACAGAACATTGTATACATAATAAATCTTAAAAAAAAAAAAAAGATTTAAAAAAAAAAAAAAAAAAAAGAAAAGAGTTAATAAGCTTAAAAATATAATAAAAATAAAATATAAAATTTTCAAACTATAATTTACCAAAGGTATAATTGCCTTACTGGCATGAAAGGAAAATGGCCTTAATTTCAGATTAGAATGTTAGACTGCAGGTAGCTACAGAGATTACACAAACTTGATAGCAGCTTAAAAGTTTTTTTTTTTTGTTTTGTTTTTTGTAGAGGTATAGGCTATTTCCATGGTTTGGCATTAAAAAGCAGGTAACAGGTTTAAAACACTGTAAATAAATTAATGGTGACAGCTGTTCAACCTGGTTTTACAAACCTCCAAGAGTTGAAAAAACTTAGAGCTAAGGTAAAATAATGCATGGTGTTAGCCCATGCCTTTACCTCCACTAGAGAGAGGAGGATCACTATAGAGTTAGTTGTTTTATAAATTCTAGAGTTACAAGAAACAGGGTGGTGATGGTGCACACCCTTAGTCCCATCACTGGGGAAGAATACACCCTTAATCCCAAAACACTAGAGACAGAAACAGGCAGATCTCAGAGCTCAAGGTCAGCCTGATACAAAACAAGCTCTAAACAGAGAAAAACTTTGATCCAGGGGTGGAGGAGCACATCTTTAATCCCATCAGTTGGGAACCACATGTCTTTGATCCCAAAACTTAGAATGCAGAGACAGGCACATAGGATTTGGAAAGATTTAAGTTTAAAAGCTACTTACAAAAGGCAGGCTGCAATTCAAACAAATTGTCCTTTGAGATCTCAAAATATATACACTAAAGGTTTGTTTAGCTCCAAAATATCAAAATAATTTCTTCTGTAATCCGGATTGAAAGGTAATACTTTATATATTGTCAAAAAAACAAATTTGCTCCAGGAAAAATATTACCTGACCCCCTCCCCCCCAAAAAAAAGGTAATTGTCCCAGAGTTAGGATTAGGGCAGGGCTCTGTTCTTATCTTTCCAGGAGATTTAAAGCATCCATTCAAGGAATCCAGGGACAACTGGACAACGGAAACCTCAGCAGAAAACAGATCAGACACCAAAGAAGACGAGTGGCCAAGATGATCCAGTCTTGCAGACTTCTTCAATAGCAGTTTTCTTAAAAGTCTACAACCACAACAACTCAAAATCACTAAGATCATTCAGCTCCACAGACTACTCCAGCCAGAACTTCAGTAAAGCTCTGAAGATCAGCTTCTGTCTATGAACTTCTTAGGACATCTAAATAGCTGAGCACAAAAGGACTGAACATCAAATGATTCTATTAACATTTTTAACCATTTTTCCATTCTTATTTGGGCCCCAAACAGGTTTACTACATCCCAAATCAGCAGGAAGTCATTTTAAGAGAACAACGTCCTATCCCCAGAAGGTGGGGAGGGTGTTCCCCACCTTTGGTTATTTGACAGATAATAGAAAATTTTGTTATTTAGGGGAAAAGACTACAAGCTGTTAAATGGTCTTGTTAAATGGGTTTTGGAGGTTAGACCCAGGGACTTCTCTCTTTTTCTTTTCTGTATCCTTCTTTCTCTCCTATGTAGGAGTGAACAGACTTGAGAAAAATGGGACATAGACATAGTATAGGAAAGATCAAGAAAAAAGGACAGATTATTGAATATGGCCTTATACCTTTGTATACTGATACAAAATTAATATTATATTTGGCTAAATTGGTATTGATCATTGTATATTAATG
>CAJQZJ010032885.1:1077435-1099770 GCA_907164525.1 Lophiomys imhausi
TATGTCATTTTTTAGTTTTGGAAGCTGCAGGCCCTGCACTTCCTATAAAATCAGATATATTTATCCCTCTCAGGTCTCTGAGGTGGTTGAAGACTAGATAGCTAGAGTCTCATAGTTAAATTTTGAGTTGTTTAGGAATCAAGAGGGTGTTCTGGATCTAAGAAGATATTTTTAAAATTATGAGGCAAGTTAGTATGAAAGCTGAGTTAGATATAGAACTTTAAACTCATGGAGATGGTTAGATAGTAGAATGTTAAAGTCAGGTGCCAAATACATATAGACTGGACATTGGGAATGTATGCTAAGCCATATAACTCTTATAATTGTGGCCTATTTATTTCTGTTGTTTTGTATTGTATTTATAGTTATAAGAAAAAGAACCATTTTTTGGACTGAAAGGGAGAGCTGTTTGGTGGGAAAAAGAAATACCTTAAACTAAAAAAAAAAAAAAGAAGAAGGGAAGAGGATGGGGGCTTGAGGGGGAGGAGGGTGGAAGGGTGGGACTGGAGGGGGGAGTAGGGAGGGGATTATGATTGAGATGTAACTTGAAGAAATAAAAAATAAATTATTAAAAAAAAAACCAAAATGCAAATTTTGTACTCCCAACTTACAATGGCACAGAATATACATTACAGTTCCAAAGACAAGAATTGAGTCCTAATGAGAAAACACCGGACCAAAGTAAGACTGAAACCTAGCCAGGCAAACTCTATTACTGTTCCTCCATGCTCAATATCAGAGGGCTTATTAGATAGCTCTGTCTTTTTTAGCTTTGCTCTCCGCAAGATACATCTCTCTTTCCAGCTGGTTCCAATCCTTATGTGGAGCTATACTAAGCAGTTGTCGCATAGCTCTGGCTCTTCTAATACGCTGGATTTCCAACACAATCCAGGCTTCACCTTCACAGCTTCACACAACAGCCTTTCAGGGCTTCCATGCAGGACTCCCCTGCCATCCGTCTGACCTCAGTGGCTCTCCTTAATTGTGGAGGATTCCAAAACCCCTTTACTCATGTATCTTTCATGACTCCAAAGCCTGAACCACTTAGAAGATACTCCCAGTTTGACAAGTAACTTAGAGTGAACTCTGGACCCCTTAAATCACATTTGCAAAAGATTAAATTTACTTTTGCTTTTTTTTTTTTTTTTTGGTTTTTCAAGACAGGGTTTCTCTGTGTATCACTGGCTGTCCTGGACTCACTTTGTAGACCAGATTGGCCTTGAACTCACAGAGATCCGCCTGCCTCTGCCTCCCAAGTGCTGGGATTAAAGGCGTGCGCCACCACACCTGGCTACTTTTGCATTTTAAGAGTATAAATTTCTGGGGGCAGGAGAGATGGCTCAGCAGTTAAGAGCACTGGCTGCTCTTCCAAAGACCTGAGTTCAAATCCCAGCACCCACATGGCGGTTCACAGCTGTCTGTAATTGCAGGGTGTGGTGGTGCATGTCTTTAATCCCAGCACTCGGGAGGCAGAGGCAGGTGGATCTCTGAGTTCAAGGCCAGCTTGGTCTACAGTGTGAGTTCCAGGACAGCCAGGGCAACACAGGAGAGATGGCTAAGTGGTTAAAAGCACTGGCTGCTCTTCCAGAAGACCTGGGTTCAATTCCCAGCACCCACATGGCAGCTCACAACTGTCTGTAACTCCAGTTCCAGATGCTTTGACACCCTCAAACAGACATATATGTAGGCAAAACACCAATGCACATGAAATAAAAAAAAATTTTTTTTTTTGTTTTTCAAGACAGGGTTTCTCCGTATAACAGCTCTGGCTGTCCTGGACTCACTTTGTAGACCAGGCTGGCCTCGAACTCACAGAGATCTGCCTGCCTCTGCCTCCCAAGTGCTGGGATTAAAGACGTGCGCCACCACTGCCTAGCCTAATTAAATATTTTTTTTTAAACATTTATTTATTTATTTATTTATTTATTTATTTATTTATTATGTATACAGTATTTGCTCTACATATATGCCCGGGCACCAGATCTCAATGTAGATGGTTGTAAGCCACCATGTGGTTGCTGGGAATTGAACTCAGGACCTTTGGAAGAACAGCAAGTGCTCTTAACCTCTGAGCCATCTCTCCAGCCCCCTAAATATTTTTTTAAAAAGAAAAGAAAAAAAGCCTGGGGAAGACATCTAGACACCCAGTCAGTGTGCTTTCTTTCTAGAAGCTGTAACAGTAAATTTTTATTTATCAAACATATATTTATTAATACTTAACAATTACCTATAAAGTTCCTAAATCATAAAGCCCAAAACCTAACTGTAAAATCTAATCTATAACACCCTAATACCTATAATACAAACATTTAACACTAACCTAAGGTTACTCCAAAGGATATTTTTGTCTGGGCGAGGGTCCTTATGGATGGCTAGCCGTTATCAAATCTTTCAGTCTTAAAGTCTCTGAATCTCGTTTACCAGATCTTAAGGTAGTTTATAAATTTAATCTGTGTCCACCATTAAGGTGGAATTGCCTCTGCAGTCTTAGAGCCCAATTATAAAGTTTTCTAGGCTCACCATTAAGATGTTTTGGGCCTCCAAGGGTATCACTCCAGTGCTCTGTCCAGTCTGATGCCCCTGGACTCTGGGGGGAGACAACTCCTGCCTAGACGCTCCAGGTACCAGGGAGAATCTGTCCCCAGACCCATGACAAGTTGGTATTTGTTGTGACTCTGCCAGCTGAGGAGGAAGGCAGGTGGTGCAGGAGGAGTGAGTGTCAGCACGTGAATCTTGACTTAATTCTCTTCACCTGTCGTAATGAATTGGCAGAATGATTTTCCGCAGAAGTTTTCACGTGCTTCCAAATCATGCCCTTGGGCAATGTGTCCCTCCAAAGCTTTCCTTGCTGAGGGGTCGAGGTAGCGCCCCCCCCCAAAGTCCTGTGATCAAAAATGCCATCCGCCCCTGGCAGGCTCCCAAGGACACGCCATGTCCAGACGTAAATCTTTTACCTGAGAAGCCAGGATTTTGCTATTCCAAGATCTCTATGCTATTAAATGCTATCACTAACCCCACCACAAGAAGCTCTTTTTCTCAGGTCAAAAAATTTTTTTTCAAGACAGGATTTCTTTGTGTAGCCCTGGATATCCTGGACTCGATTTGGAGATTAGGCTGGCCTTGAACTCACAGTGATCTGCCTGCCTCTGTCTACCGAGTGATGGGATTAAAGGGTGTGCCACCACATACAGAAAGGGGAATATTTCTAGACATGCAGGGGTCCTGGAGGCCTGGGTCTCTGCTCTGTGGAAATGAGGAGGCCTGAAGATTTTCTCTGTCTCTGTCTTTCTCTCTCTCACACACAAAGTGGGAGTTTATTAAGAAAAGGTTTTAGGGCTGGAGAGATGGCTCAGAGGTTAAGAGCACTGGCTGCTCTTCCAGAGGTCCTGAGTTCAATTCCCAGCAACCACATGGTGGCTCAAAACCATCTATAATGGGATCTGGTGCCCTCTTCTGGCCTGCAGGCATACATGCAGGCATAACACTGTATACATAATAAATAAAAGTCTTTAAAAAAAATAAAATAAAAGGTTTTAAGGGCTGGAGGGATGTCTCAGGTGTTAAGAGTATGGTTATTCTTCCAGAGGTCCTGAGTTCAATTCCCAGAAACCACATAGTGGCTCACAACCATCTCTAATGGAATCTGATGCCCTCTTCTGTCCAGCAGGAACACATGGAAACAGAGCACTCATATACATAAATAAATAAATCTTAAGAAAGAAAGAAAAGGTTTTAAGCATGCTGACTCTTATAAACTCAGTACATTGGAGGTAGAGATAGGAGGATCCACAGCTGAAGTTCAGTCTACCTGAGACAGATTACCATACATTTGAGGCCAGCATGAGCTACATAGTGAGTTCTATGGCAATCTGAGATACAAAATAAGACCTTGTCTCAAAAACAAAAAAAACAAAAAACCACAAACAACCTGGGGGCTACAGAACTGGCTCAGTGGTTGGTTGGTTGCCTGCTCATCCAGAGGACTGGGGGATCTGACATCCAAGGACACCACATGCATATGATGCAAAAACTTGCATGCAGACAAAACACCCACACTCATTAATAAAAACAAATAATATATGTAGAAATAATTAAATTATTAACCAGTATTTATATTATTGTTAATTGATTTTGTAGCTGTTAATCCTTAACCAGACATTATAAATGAGCACACAGAGACCACATGGATTTTCACAAGCCTTGGCCTGAATTGTGCAATCCTAGCCCATCTAAGCTAGCTCTTAATTCTATTACCCAAATATGACCCCATATATACATACGTCCTCTTGGACTGCCATTCTCCACCATATGCCGATGTTCCTGGCCATGTGGAATGAGGTTCTTTTTTCTAACCCATGGTGTGTGCCTCCTTCTTCCTGCTGCTCCTGGCTGGAATGAATGAATCCTATGTCTAAAGCGCAGGCTTCCTGTTCTAATCTCAGAAAGTCCCACCTTCTCTGTCTTTGCCCAATCTCAGGCCTCGGCATTTTATTTAACCAATCAGAGTCAATGTAAGTAACAGACAGCAAGCAGAACCAATTAATTAACATTTAGAATGCTTAACACTACACCATCAAATATATGTTGTAGGAAATATTAATAAGATTATCTTATAAGTATGAGTTATCCCTTAGCCTGTTTATGAGTAATCACACACACACCTGATGGATTTTAACAAGCCTTAGCCTGGATTATGCAGTCTTAGCCTATCTAAGTTACCTTTTAATCCTATTTCCTAAATAAAATCTAGTATATACATATGTCCTCTTAGGCTGTTATTTTTCATGCTATGCTGATGTTCTAGGCCGTGTGGAATGATTTTTTTTTTCATCTAACCCATCGAGTGTCTTCTTCTTTCCTCTCCTTGGCTTCTTCTTCCTGAGATCCTTTTTGCTCCAAAAGCCAGAGAACCTTCTCCCTGCCTACCTCTCTTTTACCCAATTCAGGCTGCAGGCACTTTATTCAACCAATCAACTTGAAATTAGGTAGACTAAGAATTACACAACAAAGACAGGTATATATGACAATATACTCATCAAGATGGCTACCAGATCATCGAGGCCAGTAAATAGCAATAGAATACAAACAGCTTTCAGATCACCCTAATAATTCCCTGTTTTTGTTTAGTAAAAAGGCTATTTTAGAGCATGGTAGCACATGCCTTTAATCTCAGCAATCGGGAGGCAGAGACAGGCAGATCTCTGTGAGTTTGAGGCCAGCCTGGTCTACAAAGAGAATTCTAGGACAGCCAGGGCTACACAGAGAAACCCTATCTCAAAAACAAAAAACAGAACAAAAAAAAAAGGCTTTTTTTTTTTTTTTTTGGTTTTCGAGACAAGGTTTCTCTGTGTAGCTCTGGCTGTCCTGGACTCACTCTGTAGGCCAGGCTGGCCTCAAACTCGCAAAGATCCGCCTGCCTCTGCATCCCATGTGCTGGGATTAAAGGCGTGCCGCCACCACCGCCTGGCAAAAGGCTATTTTTTAAAAGCTATAAACAGTAAGAACAAATATGAAACAATCAGGAAAACCATATATAAAAGTTACATACATAATGTTTAGCCTACTTGTATCAGGCAACATTGAAGAAAAAATCATCTATCTTATCTTGGTGAGTCTAAATTTCTGAACCTAAATCATTTTCTATCATATCTTGTATTTATCAATCTAAAAACATCTCCTAGGTACTAAACAACTAAGCTTAATTGTAAGAATATAACTATCTAGGCTTCACCTACATCAGATACTTGAGAAGGGATAAAATTATATCTCAGTAAGCAGGAAGTGCAGGCAAACAGCTTCCAAAATAGAAAAGTGACAATTTGCTGCCTGGACAGTCCCCTCCAGCCTTCTGGCCAAGCATATTTCATAGACTTAATTGTGCAGCAGGAAATGAGAAGGATTTACAGAATTAGGCCATCAACTTACCTGCCTTTAAGTTCTGCTCCATTTTTAGACTGTATATAATCTGTTGAGAAAGCAGGGACATTTCTGCCCAGTAGGAATTATCTCTTGATGGAGATTTTTTGATGCTTAATATCTCCTTCAAGTCAACTGGGAGCTGTCAGGAGTTGACTGTCTTAAGTCAAAGAATTTTTTTTTTTTTTTTGGTTTTTTGAGACAGGGTTTCTCTGTTTAACAGCTCTGGCTGTCCTGGACTCGCTTTGTAGACCAGGCTGGCCTCGAACTCGCAAAGATCCACCTACCTCTGCCTCCCAAGTGCTGGGATTAAAGGCGTGCGCCACCACCGCCCGGCTAAGAATTTTTGAAATAATAAAAACATCCTTAAATGCCACTTTCTATATAACTCTGAGGATTTTGAGGACATCTATTTATTATCTATCATTCTCTCTCTCTCTCTCTATCTCTATCTATCTATCTATCTATCTATCTATGTTTGAACAGGCAAACTGTATATATTTTTTTTTTTAAAAAAAGATTTATTTATTATGTATACAGTGTTCTGTCTGCAGGTATATCTGCAGGCCAGAAGAGGGCACCAGATTTCATTATGGATGGTTGTGAGCCACCATGTGGTTGCTGGGAATTGAACTCATGACCTCTGGAAGAGCAGCCAGTGCTCTTAACCGCTGAGCCATCTCTCCAGCCCCAAACTGTATATTTTTAACCATTTAGTATCTGTTTAACCTAGGAAGCATATTTTTGTGATAAGTTAAGGCTAGTATTTGACATGAACAAGACTGGCCAACCATCAACCTGTATTACCCAATCTCCTAAATAGATTGCAATAGCATTGCATAAAAGGATTGGAAGTAAACCCTGTATTTTTAAATGAGTTGCAAAGGCACAATACTTTATGTAAGAGTTGAAATATAACTATATGTGTATCAAAATAACCTTAAATCTGTATCGATATATACAATTCTATACCAATGTTATCAAAAATGACCTTATTTCTGTATCAAGGTACACAATTTTATACCAATGTATAAAAGGATAACCTTATTTTGAGAATAAGAATAGCTGTAAATTGTAGAAATAAAATATTTAAATTATTTGCAATATTTAGATTATGGTTAATTTGTAGAAAATATTAATTAAACTATTTACTAGTATTTATATTATTGTTAATTGGTCAGTGGTGTTAATCCTTAACCCGCCATTATAAATGAGCAGACTTGCTGGGCGGTGGTGGCGCACGCCTTTAATCCCAGCACTTGGGAGGCAGAGGCAGGCGGATCTTTGTGAGTTCGAGGCCAGCCTGGTCTACAAAGTGAGTCCAGGACAGCCAAGGATACACAGAGAAACCCTGTCTCGAAAAAACCCAAAAAAAAAATAAAATAAAAAAAAATAAATGAGCAGACAGACACCTGATTTAAATTAGCTTAATTCTTATCCAGGTTTGCTTTATTTTGTCCTTTCAAAGAGGGTGTATAATATTACCATGACCACTGAATATATAACTATTTTCATGTTGATAGATCAAAATAGGACTGTATGGAGTTCAAATATTCTATGTCATTGTGGGTAATTGACAAAAATTGGCAAAGAACTTGTAGTATCTATTTGGTAGAAATTAATAACGAATATCTAAAAAGCAAACATATACAATTTATAAAAAGAACTAATTGGATTCTTCCATTGTAAAGGGAACTGTAATGGGTTAGTTTTCTTTAGTGAATTAGTAAGGGCTTCTGAAATGAGGTCTCTTAAGCAGCCTGGCACATGGCAGCATATGGAAACTTTCAAAGCTGGGGAAACTGACGGAAGGTTTCTCAACACAGCCATGCTTTGAAAAACTCTAGTTGAACACTGGCCAAGACTTGGAGCCAAAGTGGGCAGAACCCAGATTGGACTAAGGCAATGTGAAGCCTGTGGATGGTGCCTGGTGAAGGGGTGTGGCTGCCAAGCTACAGAAGCTGAGGGAACTGAGAGAGAGCTCAAGAGCCCTCGAGACCTCAAAAGACTGAGAGACCATGCCCTATTTAGGCTAGAGAGCTCCATGTGAAGAAACCCCACAAGAGGTGAGAGAGACAGAGCTGCTGCGCATGTCTGAGTCATGTGAGGAGAAGCCCTCTGAGAGAAAAAAGAAACATAGTTGTAAAGATGTATACCAGCTGCTTTTACTGAGGTCTTGCTGACGAAAAAGCATCCGGGCAGTGGTGGCACATACCTTTAATCCCAGCACTTAGGAAGCAGAGGCAGGTGGATCTCTGTGAGTTTGAGGTCACCCTAGTTTACAAAGTGAGTCCTGTGGAGACCCGGGAAATGGAGGCTTACGAAAAACTGCCTTGTTGCTGGGAAAATGAAAGTAACTTGTGGGAGATATCTAAGATGGCACCGGGTGAAAGATGCTGGGGTGGAGTTGAACCTCGTTAGTGGGTATAGCTGATTGAGTGAACAAGAATTCTGTGCTCGTGACCAGTGCATGATCACCACACTACCAGGCTTGTACTATGTGATGTAATAGGATGACCTTTAATGTGATTGATTGGCCCACGTACCCTCATGTGGAAACACCCATTTGGTTCTATATATAAGCCAGGGGACGAAATATTAAAAACAGGAAATGCTTAGACATCACCCCTGTCACCACATCTGTTTGTCTTCGGAGTGAAGGCTGGAGGTTTGGCTGGGCAGCGCACTCACTTTTCCCTGAGAACACCCTTATGTGGTGGATGCCCTGTACGGGCCCCTGGGCAAGTCCAGGACAGCCAGGGCTACAGAGAGAAACCCTGTGTCACAAAACAAAACAAAACAAAACAAAATAAAACCAAAAATGTAGCAGAGTGGCCTAAGGTAGGCCAAGGAGGCGCCAGGAGGCAAATGTAAATTGGAGGCCATGGCAAGGACCTCTAAGCAGACAAGAGGGTTGTGCTATGTGAGGCTGTGGCAAGACTTTAAAGTGAAAGACTAGGCCAGACTACGTCAGACTAGGCCGTGCACACCATAACATTTGCACCATGTATTACTGAAGCCGGCCCAAGTTGAATGGGTGAGGCAAATTGGCCACACAAACCAGCGGACAATGGCAATGCTAAGCCAGGAGGAAGCTGAGTCAAGCTGAAGGTAAGACTGCCGTGCCTACCAAAGCCAGGCTGTGGCTGCTGTTTGAGGTGTGCCAGCAGATAGAAGGCTGACCATGATGCCCGCCTGGACCTGCGCTAGAGAATCCCAGCATCATTTCAAAAGGGTTAAAATAGGATTGTTTAGGTGTTCTTAGGTATCAGGTTCTAGGTATTATAGGTTCTAAGTATTAGGTGTTTATAGGTTATAGATATTATAGGTGTTTTATAGATATTAATAAATACAGGTTAATAAAATTTTTGCTTACCGGGAGAACCAATTCCATATGCGCCAACACTCTATACTGATGTAAACAAGATGGGAATGGCAGGTTATAAGACAGACAAAATCAGCAAGGTAATCAAAAGCCCATACACCTCAGTTCAAAAATCAGAATTGTAAGCCGGGCAGTGGTGGCGCACGCCTTTAATCCCAGCACTTGGGAGGCAGAGGCAGGCGGATCTTTGTGAGTTCGAGGCCAGCCTGGTCTACAAAGCGAGTCCAGGACAGCCAGAGATATTCAGAGAAACCCTGTCTCGAAAAACCAAAAAAAAAAAAAAAATCAGAATTGTATGCAATGCTTATGACATTATTAAATTTTCCTGAATCTCTTAACATAATTAATGATTCTCTATATGTGGAAAAAGTTGTTTTGCATATAGAAACTGCTGAATTTCTTTTCTTTTCTTTCTAAGACAGAATATTTTATGTAAAACCCATCAGTGAACTGGACGGCTTGGGTCTATGACAAATCATTCATAGTCAAAGCATGAGTCAGCAACTGTATCAAGCACACATTGCCGCATACAAATTATCTGATCAGACCACAACTTTCTATGTTGGAACAGAATTAACTTTCCTGTGAAAGCAGCACCTTTGTGACATTTAATTTAGTATTCCTCTCCTTCCTCCTCACCCTCTCCTTCAACAGAATCCACACCAACTTCCTCATAATCCTTCTCTAGGGCAGCCATGTCCTCACTGGCCTCAGGGAACTCTCCCTCCTCCATGCCCTCACCCACATACCAGTGCACAAAGGCACACTTGGCATATATAAGATAAAACTTGTGATCTAGGTGGGCCCAGGCCTCAGCAATGGCTGGGGTGTTGCTCAGTATGCACACAGCTCTCTGAACCTTGGCCAGATCCCCACTGGGCACCACCACAGTGGGAGGCTGATAATTAATGCCAACCTTGAAGCCAGTGGGGCACGAGTCCACAAACTGGGTAGTACGCTTGGTCTTGATGGTGGCAATGATAGCATTGCCATCTTTGGGAACCACATCCCCATGGTACAGCAGGCAGTAAGCCATGTATTTAACATGGTGAGGGTCACATTTCACCACCTGGTTGTCTGGCTCAAAGCAGGCTTTGGTGATCCCTGCTACAGAAAGCTGCTCATGGTAGGCTTTCTCAGCAGAGAAGGGGGCATATGTGACCAGAGGGAAGTGATTGCAAGGGTAAGGCACCAGGTTGGTCTGGAACTCTGTGAGATCAACATTCAGGGCCCCATCAAATCTGAGGGAAGCAGTGATGGAAGATACAATTTGACCTATGAATCTGTTTAGATTAATGTAGGTTGGGCACTCAATGTCAAGGTTTCTGTGGCAGATGTTAGAGATGGCCTAATTGTCTACCAAAAAAAAAATATGAAACACTTCATGAATCTGCGTGTCATCCTGGTACAGGGGCCATGGTAATCTTCTCTGTATCGTTCTAACTTTAGTATATGTGCTGCCGAAGCGAGCACCTGAATTTATTTCTGATAACTCAGAATTAACTACGTTATTTATGCAACTGCAACAGGTCATCAGAAGTAGAACAATCATTATATATTACTCATATTCAGTCTCAAATAGATTTGCCAGAACCTTTGGCACAAGGAAATGAGATTGACCAATTACCAGTAGGAAATGTGGTAGAAGTCTCAAAATTTCATGATAAATATCATATTAATAGCACAGGTTTAAAGAAAAAAAAATTCTCTATCACTTGACAACAAGCCAAAGAAATAATTAAAAAAAAAAGTATCTTGTGTTCTCTGTATAAGCAAATTCCATTACCTGCTGGAAGTAACCCTAGGGATACTAAAAAGGATGACATCTGGCAAATGGATGTGTTTCATTTTGGAGAATTTGGAAAACAAAGATATGTACTTCACACCATTGACACATACTCAGGGTTTCAAGTTCTGCTTTAAGTTCTTTTTTTTTTTTTTGGTTTTTCGAGACAGGGTTTCTCTGAATATCTCTGGCTGTCCTGGACTCGCTTTGTAAACCAGGCTGGCCTTGAACTCACAAAGATCCGCCTGCCTCTGCCTCCCAAGTGCTGGGATTAAAGGCGTGCGCCACCACCGCCCGGCTTGCTTTAAGTTCTTAAAAGACTGATTTTGTTATTAGACATCTATTGGAAATAATGGCAATTATGGGTATACCTGCACAAATTAAGACTGATAATGTTCCTGCATATGTATCCAATAAAATGAAGCAATTTTTTACATATTATAATGTAAAGCACATTACTGGTATATCACATAATTCTACAGGAAAACAATTCTAGAAGGAACTTTTTTGGGGGGTGGGTTCCAAACAGGATTTCGCTGTGTAATAGCCCTGGCTGTCCTAGATTCTCTTTGTAGATCAGGCTGGTGTTGGAGGAAGGTCTAATAACATTGCTTCTGATAGGCTGATTTTAATGCTGAGATCTGGTTACCGCCCCTTCTGAGGCATTCTCTTAATCAGTTAATAAAAATCACTGATGGCCAATTAGCTGGGCAGAAAGAGTATAGGAAGGTGAGACTTCCTGAGATGGAAACAGAAACACTGCGTTTTACACAGAGGAAGCTCTCTTTCTGCCAGAAGACATGGAAGCAGACAGATATGTTTGAGAGTTCTGGAAGGTAACAACAGGTCACATTACTTTTTGGGATTAAGTCAGGAAGCTCTCTTTCTGCCAGAAGACATGGAAGCAGACAGATATGTTTGAGAGTTCTGGAAGGTAACAACAGGTCACATTACTTTTTGGGATTAAGTCGTCCGGGTTAATTTAGATTAGCTAGTTGAGAGTCTGCCCAGCTAAGGGCTAAGCATTGAAACATTAAAAGGTCTTGGTGTATTTAATTATTGGGGAAAGGGCTGCAGCAGCCTATAGGCCACCAGTCCAAGCAATCCAAGCCATCAGCCTCCTGCTGAACCCTGGCGATTGTCCCTCCAGGCCACTGGCAATTCTGCTGGTCTAATATATAGTTTATAGTTATTAATAAGTATCCATCAGCTACCCTGCCAGTTTTGCTGCCAGACTGCATACAGATTGTCCCTCCAGGCATACAGACTTCTTTTTTTTTTTGTTTTGTGTTTTGTTTTTTTGAGACAGGGTTTCTCTGTGTATCCTTGACTGTCCTGGACTCACTTTGTAGACCAGGCTGGCCTTGAATTTACAGAGATTCACCTGCTCCTGCCTCCTGAGTGCTGGGATTAAAGGTGTGTGCCACCACACCCCCAGCAGCATACAGACTTCTAAGGCAAGTCAAGCTTGTTGATCTCCCTCCAAGCTGCTGGCTGTTCTGCCAGCCTAATATAACATCTTATAGTTATTAATAAAGATATTAGTTAATAGAATTTAGGTTGCAGGTGGTGAAGGCCACCCTTGGTCCAGGACTTTTTCCCCAGGACAAGCTAGGCGGCCAGTTAAGGCGGGTCAGGCCTGCTGGCCTCTCGCCAGCCCACTAGCTGCCTAGTCTTATAGTTTATACTTATTAATAAATACAATTGATAATTAAATTGCAGTTTCAGGCTGGCCTTGAACTCACAGAGATCTGCCTGCTTCTGCCTCCTGAGTGTTGGGATTAAAGGTGTACACCACCAGGCCCAGCTAATTGTACCTTAAAAGAGATGCTTATTAAATAAAAAGGGAGATTAAAGACTCCCAGGGACAGATTAAATAATGCTTTGCTAACATTAATTTTTTTTGTTTTTGGTTTTTTGAGACAGGGTTTCTCTGTGTAACACCCCTGGCTGTCCTGGACTTGCTTTGTAGACCAGGCTGGCCTCGAACTCACAGTGATCCGCCTGCCTCTGGCTCCCAAGTGCTGGGATTAAAGGCATGCGCCACCATGCCCAGCTGCTAACATTAAATTTTCTTAATGTTGGTGAAAAAGGAACAACAGCAGCTAAAAGACACTGGGTTACAGAAAAAACTGAGGAACTACATCAACCAATATACTATAAGGATGTATTGACAGTAGAATTGAAACCTGTAATAATTTTGAGATAGGAACATGGTTATGCTTATGTATCTATAGGAAATGAAAATATGGTTACCAACAAAACTTACAAAGATTAGATCTGACCAGGGAAAACCTCCTATTAACTGAGATGAATGTCTTTTCATAGTAAGTGTATCTTATTGGCTATCTGGTCCTCATGACATTCCATTCTTTCATCCAGCATGGATGGAGATTACACTTCAAATGGACGTATAAATGATATAGGTCTTTCACCTGCTCAAACTTAGTGCAGAAAATTATTTTCAGAGCAAAAGACTTGGTAACAATCAAAACCAAACAAATAGCCTAGGTGAGTCAGCCTAACCAACTGCCTCAGTCACTATTTTTCTCAAAAATTTACATGCAAATCGATTTCAAAAGGGCTAGCTCCAAATGATTGATCACACAGAGACTAAACAACAAAAGTTATAGCTAGCTAGCTGTCCCAGGTATTAGCCAATATCTCAATTTTTTATAGGTACCCAAAAAAATGTTTATACCTCCATTCCCAAGAGGTAGGGTGGAAGTTTTTTGTTGTTTGATGTGTTATGATTGTTTGTTGTCCTCTAGGGTGGTTGGTTATAAGTTGCTATTGGTTATGGTCAGAGAAGAAATAAAGTAAGGGTTGGATTCAGGGATTTCTTTCTTCCCTCTACTCTTATGTAACAGAATATTTTTATTTACCAAAATTTATATTTATTAATACTTAACAAGCATCTATAAAGTACCTAAATCCTATAACCTAAAACCTAAAATCTAAAATCTATCTAAAAATACCTTAATACCTAAAAACACTCTAATACCTATCTAAAAACACTTAACACTATTTTAAGTTTCTTAAAAGGATATCAATACTCTTACTGAAGGTCCATGTAGGATGGTTTGGCTTATGGCAGTCCCATCAGGTCTTTCAAGCTTCAAGTCTGTTGGGCCTTATTTTGTCATTTCGTGAGGCCAGTTAATTTTCACCATCAAATTGTGGCTAGTTTATAAAATCAGTCAGTCCCAATTGCCAACTGAGGGCAGCTTTTTCAGTTAAGTTTCACCTCCAAGGTCTCTTTGGCCTGGCCAGTCCCGAGCTTCTCCACGCAGCTTTGTAACTCCGCTTGCCTCAATCACTTTTCCAGCGCTCTGGGTGTCAAGGATGCCATGCCTTTGCCTTAGGCTACAGCAGTCTAAATTCTGTTGATGGCCTACCTTGCAGTGCTCTTCTTCAATGTGGCCTCTCAGTCGAAGAAGGCAGGAGGAAGAAGAGAGCAAGACCATGTGGATCTCCAGTTTATATGGAGTCTCTATGGCATTCTCTCATGATCCTTGGTGGTCTTGAGGGTCCACGAGACCTCCCACAATGCTCAGCGTCCCATTGCTTCTCACAGCATATGACGTCATCTGTGTGGCTTGTGAGGTTTTTTAGCAATGCTCCTTCAACAGGGCATATCATTCCGTCACAATTGGCTCCTTCCAGATCAACAAGTAAAGGGATGCCAAGTTCCTCCCTATGGGCTGCCATATGTTAATCTGAACTGCCTACCAATTTCACTGAGACCTGACTTCTATCATACTCTTCTTTTTCTCTTTTTCTTTTATCTAATTAAAAAAAATTGATGATGAGCCAGGCGTGGTGGCACATGCCTTTAATCCCAGCACTTGAGAGGCAGAGGGAGGTGGATCTCTGTGAGTTCAAGGCCAGCCTGGTCTACAAAGTGAGTCCAGAACAGTCAGGGCTATTACACAGAGAAACACTGTCTTGGAAAAAAAAAAAACCCCAAACCCCCCCAAAAAAAATTGATGATGATGATAGAAATTTAAGGTTAAATATTGTTTTAATGTATATTGATAGAAACTTAACGTTATTTTGCATATTGATAGATATTTAAAGTTATTTTGTTTATGTATTGCACATAAGCAGTTCATTTACATTACATATGTAATTTTTTTTTTTTTTTTTGGTTTTTCGAGACAGGGTTTCTCTGTGTAACAGCTCTGGCTGTCCTGGACTTGCTTTGTAGACCAGGCTGGCCTCGAACTCACAGTGATCCACCTGCCTCTGCCTCCCAAGTGCTGGGATTAAAGGTGTGCACCACCACACCCGGCTTACATATGTAATTCTTACCTGATAATTCTTATAATTATACATTATTAATGATAGAGAAAAAAAGAATTTTTTATTTTTTAACAAAAATGAGGATATGTGATGGAAGTTCAGATTTTCTTTAGAAACACAGTTGTGTTGAATAAATGTATTTTTTGTTTTGGTCTCAAGTATGGGATGTGAGGGTAGTTGGTATACTCCTGAAAAAGTCTTGTGAAAGAGACATGCAAAACATCTTGATAGAAGAGTGTGTGATGTTTGGCCAATTGGAAAACTGTCACGTGTGGGGAAAATATTAACATCCTTTGATGGACAGACTTTGGTAGAAGTTAGGCCTCCTTAGTGAAATTAGTATGCAGTTTAGCTTAGCATCTGGCACCACATAAGGAGGAGCCAGGAGTCCCTTGAACATGAGAAATATGATATGCCCTATAGAAGGAGCACGGCTAAGAAACCACACAAGTCATGCAGATAACGTTGGTTGCCGCAAGAAGCCACACTGCTGGATATCCTGAGAAATTTTGTGCACCCTGGAGACCTCCAAGGATCATGAGATGATGCAATATATAAGCCAGAGAGCTCCACGGGGCCTCCCTCTTCCTCCCGCCCTCACTGACTGAAAAGACACCCTGGAGAAGTACATAGCAAGCTATGCCATTAACAAAATTTAGGCTGCAATAGCCTGAGGCAAAGGCATGGCATAAAACCTGCAGAGAGAGAGTTCCTTAAAGGCATCTTGGGGATCCAGAGCACCAGAAGAGTGGTCGAGGTGAGCGGAGTTTGGAAGCTGCCTGATCCACTCTCAGTTTGGTGGTTGGAACAGACTTTATAAACCAGCCACAGTTTAGTGGTTGAAATAAACTGGTCTTGTGAACTTGCAAAGTTAGGCCAATGGACACTAAGCTTGAAAGGGACTGACTGCTGGGACTGCAGTATTCCAGAACAGACATAAAACCAAGTCATCCTGCATGGACCTATGCTAAGAATATTAATATACTTTTAAGAAAATTAAAAGAGAATTAGTTAGGTGTTCGTAGATAGATATAAGGGTGTTCTTAGATAGATTATAGGTTTGAGGTTATAGGATTTAGATATTTTATAGAGTTTGTTAAGTACTAATAAGTATGTGTTTATAAATAAAAATATTCTGCTAAGCCGGGCGTTGGTGGCGCACGCCTTTAATCCCAGCACTCGGGAGGCAGAGGCAGGCGGATCTCTGTGAGTTCGAGGCCAGCCTGGTCTACAAAGTAAGTCCAGGACAGCCAGGCTGTTACACAGAGAAACCCTGTCTCAAAAAAAAAAAAAAATTCTGCTACACAGACTCCTTGGAGAGCTCCTGATCTTGGTCAACAGGAAGTACCTCATGAGGAGGGCATAATATTGACTAATTGGAAAGCATCTTGGGTGCATATTTTGAAAAAGTATAAAGGCCCTGGAAATGCAGGGGAGGGGGTGTTGCTTGGCATCATTTCTTATTGTTGCTTATTGCTGCTCATGGCTGCTTCACTTCGAAAGACTCCAGACAACACTTTGCAGAAGTTTGCTGCTGCCAACAATTGCTGAAGATTGTGGCCCAGGTCTGGCTGAGCCCAGGTCAGGCACTGAAGCTGCAAAAGCTGCTGCTTGCTGGTGCTGTTTGCTGTGTTCTTGTTGTTGATTGCATCTGTTCCTAGGTATGCTGATTTGGCTGGACTACTGATTAGTTGCCCCAAGGACCTGTGCCTGAGGATATCTTCATCTTCTGCTTATAATAGTATCCTTTCTCCTGTACCTGTGGTTGGTGGGTTGGTAGGTGTTTAGAGTTAATAAACAGTTTAAAAGTAAGCCTTCAAATATATTTTTTAAATGCCAAGGAGGTTTGGTTAGATGGCTCTATGGGCAAGAGCACTTACTGCTAAACCTAAGAAGCTTCGTTTAATCCGCAGCACTGCATGGTAAAAGGAGACATCTGACTCCTGAATGTTGTCCACTGATTTCCACACATGTGCTGTGGCATCCCCACAAATTTGCCCCACTACACAAAATAATTTATTAGTTAACTAAATGTTAAACACAAGCAAGCGCTGGGCGGTGGTAGTGCACACTTTTTTTTTTTTTTTTAAAGATTATTTATTTATTGTGTATACAGTGTTCTGCCGGCATGTACGCATTCACTCCAGAAGAGGGCACCGATCTCATTGTAGATGGTTGTGAGCCACCATGTGGTTGCTGGGAATTGAACTCAGGACCTTTGGAAGAACAGCCAGTGTTCTTAACCTCTGAGCCATCTCTCCAGCCCAAGGTAGTGCACACTTTTAATACTAGCAGAGGCAGGTGGATCTCTGTGAGTTCCAGGACAACCTGGTCTACAGAGTGAGTTCCAGGAAAGCCAAAGCTACACAGAGAAATGCTTTCTTGAAAAAACAAAAGAACAAAACAAAAAACACAAGCAAGCAAACCTCCAACACCAGGTTTTCAGGATCAGGGTATGAGAGAGGTTAGGAACTCAGATCATGGCTCAAAATATGCACATATCACCACTGTTGGGGCCTGTGGTGAAGTTCTATCTTGGTACTTCAGAATGAATACAATGATTATAGCAAGTGTAACTACTTCAAATGAAACCACCAGGAAAGATGGTTCCTAATCATACATGGTAGAACTAAGATTTGTTTATTTTTATGTATATGAGTGCTTCCCTGCATGTTTGTATTTGTACCACATGTGTGCTTCGTGCCCACAGAGGCCAGAAGAGGGTATCAGATCCTCTGGAACTGGAGTTATGGAAAATTGTGAGTCGTCATGTGGGTGTTGGGAACTGAATCCGGGTCCTTTGTAAGAGCAATACATGCTCTTAACCACTGAGCCACCCCATAAGCTGTGGTAGAATTCTTATAAGAAGAGGGAACAGGACACAAAAGAACAGAACATCACCATATGAAGGAACACGGAAAAGATGCTACAAGCCAAAGAGAGAAGCCTTGGGAAGAGCCTTTTTGATTTTGGAACTTTAACAACGTAAAAGAACTCCAGACTGTGCAAGAATCAGCGGGCTAGATTCAGTCTAGCCCGCTGTAGCACTAGTTATGGAAAGTGCAAGAAATGAATACCATCCTTCATGTTCTGTTATTACCTGACAGTGCCTGAGTTCATTTACTATGAAAGGAGGAAGGTTTAGTGTGAGGAATCATCTGTAATCTCCACCACTGCCGGGCAAATCTCCCCAGGGCTCTGGTGCTACTTCCTGCTCAGCAGGTCCTCTTTTGTAATGGTTGTGGGATGATGCAATGAACAAAGGCCTCAGAAACTTAAGGTTGCAGAGAGGCTTCAGGGGTAGTTCTTCTGTGGCTGGCTCTCTGGGGACTTTTTCTTTACAAAAAAATGTGTGCACATCTGTGTGCATGCAGGTACTCTCAAGCCAGAAGAAGGTGTCAGATCCCCCAGAGTTGTTGTTGTGATCCTACTGGATCTGGGTACTGGAAACCTAACAGGTTCCTTGTAAGAGCAGCAAGCACCCTCACCTGAGCCATCTCTCACTCTCTCCAGGTCTCCTGACCTTTCTTCTTTCTTTCTTCCTTTTTTTTTTTTTTTTTTTGGTTTTCTGAGACAAGGTTTCTCTGTGTAGCCCTGGCTGTCCTGGACTCACTTTGTAGACCAGGCTGGCCTCAAACTCACAAAGATCCTGCCTCTGTCTCCCAAGTGCTGGGATTAAAGGCGTGTGCCACCACCGACCGGCTTCCTTTTTTTTTTCTTTTAAGTTATTTTACTTGTATGGGTATTTTGCCTCTGTGTGATATCTGTGTACCATATGTGTGCCTCATTAATCCATAGAGGCCAGTAGAGGGCATTGGATTCCCTGGAACTAGAAGGTTATAAGCCACATTGTGAGTGCTGAGAATTGGTCCCAGGTCCTTGAAAGAGCAACAGGTATTCTTAACTGCTGAGCCACTTCTCCAGCTCTCCTGTTCTGTTTAGAGAGTATCTCAAGGTAGCCAGACTAGCTTTGAATTTGTCATAGTCCTCCTGCCTTAACCTCTTGACTGCTGGGATTGCAGACTTAAACCACTATGTCCAGTGCAGTGTTTTGTGCATGATATGCAAACCTCCAGTGTAAGTCTACAGGTGTCTGCACTAGCCTGACCTCTGACCTCAGGGCTCTGTCAGTGTCCTTAATTGCTTACATCATCACCTCCTGCCAGGTACAGTACACCTGGCAGGGATGAAAGCTCCCCACCGACTTCTTTCTCTTTCTTTTGGTCTTTTCCCATCTCTCTATCTTAAGCTCTCTC
The DNA here is from genome assembly GCA_907164525.1 of Lophiomys imhausi. NCBI lineage: Eukaryota > Metazoa > Chordata > Mammalia > Rodentia > Muridae > Lophiomys > Lophiomys imhausi. The sequence goes on from CAJQZJ010032885.1 coordinate 1,097,084, forward strand.
TCTCCATGGGTCTACCCTTAACTTCCTACCTTAATAAACCTTATACCAGACCTGTTGCGTGGCATGGTGTGATTTACCCACTACAATATCCTAACATTTGGCAGCGTGACCAGAAGCAATATCATAACATTTGGTGGCCCATAAGGGTATAGGCTTTTCTGGTGCAGTGCTCTACCCCATGCACTGGGATCCTAGCCTACCTGCTTCATTTAAATCACCTGCTCAAAACGGTTTCTTTCCACTTCCCTGATCTCTGGGCTTCTGCAGCAACCATCAGCAGCTTGGTGAGTTCCATGGTCCCTTTATCCCTCTACCAGCATGGTCATTTTTTCTCGTAACTTGGACATTTGCCCTGGTACTGATCTAACCTCATGATGGCCTGGTTAGATAGTTTGTACAGACTTTTTTCACCCTCATGGCTTTTGTCCCTGGCCGGGTCTGTTCAGGCATTTTGCCTTGGTCCCTGGTTAATCTCATCACAACCTGATTAAACAGTCTGTACGGTCAGTCCTACCTTTGCTTCTTGGGGTGCCTTGACTTAGGATTTTGTACTTTTACCCTACCATGGAAACTGTGTCTCTAGCTTCTAAATTTATCAAATATTTACTGCTCAAGTGATCAGAAGAAATATGAGAGATTCTCCTTTCTTTTCCCCTTTTTTTCGTCACTCTAAGTCCTGCTTCTTTCTGGTCCGCCTCCCTATGCTGCCTAAAAGTCTTGTAGATGCAGGTTGAATCCATCATAGCTGGTGGGACCATAGACTGACTGTAAGCAGCTGTTTTCAAGACCATTTCTGAGGTATGTGCAGATCATTATCTGAGGATTTGATTCCAAATTCTACTTAGAGTCCGACTCCTCCACGTGGCTCTGACTCTCCAACTGCCCACCTGGACCTGCTTGCCCCTCCCCATCCTGCAGCCTTACTGCAGGAAGAGAGCTCCCTCTTTCCCTTCATGGACTCAGATTAACCTGGCAAAAATTGGCCAGAAATTGGCACACCTGATTTAAATTTCTCACTGCCACAGACAAGTGATCCCCAAATACTCTTAAAATGTAAACTTGTTTTGTTCTACTCTCCAAAATCTATGCTCTGAAAAAAATATCTTCTAAGTGTCTACTTCCCTACTCTTTTTTTTTTTTTGGTTTTTCGAGACAGGGTTTCTCTGTTTAACAGCTCTGGCTGTCCTGGACTTGCTTTGTAGACCAGGCTGACCTCGAACTCACAAAGATCCGCCTGCCTCTGCCTCCCAAGTGCTGGGATTAAAGGCATGCGCCACCACCCGGCCCTAGAAGTGTCTTTTTTTTTTTTTGGTTTTTGAGACAGGGTTTCCTTGTGTAGCACTGTCTGTCCTGGAGTCACTTTGTAGACTAGGTTGGCCTTGAACTCACAGTGATCCACCTGCCTCTGCCTCCTGAGTGCTGGGATTAAAGGTGTGTGCCACCACCCCGGGTCTCAGAAGTGTCTTAAGTTTGATAAATGCAGACAGAAATTGTATTGGGAATTAGTAATCTTTAGTGTATTAGTATGCAGATCAACCTGGCACCTGGGAGCATATAAGGAGGAGTTAGGCATTGCTTGGACACTAGAGGATTTGGGGCCAAAATGGGTGGAGCCCAGTTGAAGTCACAGCTCTGTGAGAAACATGGTCATGTCTTGTTAAAGGGGCGTGGCTAGGAAACCTCACAAACCACAGATGATGCCGGTTGCCTTGTGAAGCCACAGGGACTGCTGGATATTGCGAGAGACCTTGTGGGCCCTTGAGATCCCCAGGGATTGAGAAATGACACCCTATATAAGCTGGGGAACTCCATATGTACCCCTCTTTCTTGCCCCCCATTGTTGGAGAAGACAGAAAGTAATGCTGGAGAAGTGAAGCAAGGTATGCCATCGTCAGTCTTTAGGCTGTGGCAAATTAGCTTGAGGCAAATCAGCTGTCAGAAACCTTGGCAAGTAAATTGAGGATTGCCGAGAAACTGAGAGGAGGAGTCGAAGAGAGAGACTTGCCGTGAGCCAACCTAAGAAGTCTGGCAAAAAAGGCATGGCATAGAACCCACTGAGAGAAAGTTCTTGAAACTGGACACTAAAGACGTTCATCCAGGGGCCAATAGCTCTGGGAGAGTGAGTGAAGCAGGTAGAATATGGAGGCTGTGGGGTGTATACAGGCTGAGGAGACTGTGAAAGTGAGTCTTGGCTGGTGGAGGAAGCCGACCTCAAGTTTAGCAGTTAAAACAGGCTGGCCTCATAAGCCAGCCACAAGCTAGCATATGAAATAAACTGATTGCATGAACTTGCAAAGCAAGGCCCAGAGGAGGCTAAGGTAAGCTGAAGACAGGATTCCTGCCGTGACTGCCTGGTGCCAGGTTGATCTGCATACTAATACACTAAAGAGAACTAATTCCCAGTACAAGAAATGGATCAAATTTCTTCTCCTTGCTAGGCCAATGCAACTGCTGACATTCCAGTAAGTTTTTTTTTGTTGTTTTTTTTTTTTAAGATTTATTTATTTTATGTATATGAGTTGCTCTATCTACATGTACACCTGCAGGCCAGAAGAGGGCATCAGATCACATTATAGATGGTTGTGAGCCAACATGTCGTTGCTGGGAATTGATCTCAGGACCTTTGGAAGAGCACTAGCCAGTGCTCTTAACCACTGAGCCATCTCTCCAGCCCTCCAGTAAGTTTT
>CAJQZJ010032885.1:1099780-1133185 GCA_907164525.1 Lophiomys imhausi
TCAAGAAGATTTTAAATTTCCTTTGGTTTGTCTTTTTTTTTTTTTTTTGGTTTTTCGAGACAGGGTTTCTCTGAATATCTCTGGCTGTCCTGGACTCGTTTTGTAGACCAGGCTGGCCTCGAACTCACAAAGATCCGCCTGCCTCTGCCTCCCGAGTGCTGGTATTAAAGGCGTGCGCCACCACCGCCCGGCTCTTTGGTTTGTCTTTTAAATATAGACTTCAAAATGTTTCTCATTGTGCTAATTTATATACATCTAATCTTCTGTATAGAAGAAAAAGTCTCTTTCATGATGTGTATGTTACTCATACTAAAAATCAAGATTTAATGAGCTTTTGCCCCTTCTGCCCCACAGAAGGTTCCTGTCTTCTCTGAGCTCATCTTAGAAGACTGCTCATGCTGTGGTAACCCAAGTTTGTTTCCCAAGCCTTTGCTTTGCTATGACACAAAGATGTATGTCTACTGTCCTTTTCTAAAGTATGGATTTCACTACAGATCACAAACTCTGGTGATGCTAACATGTTTAAAACTTGTCTCCTGTTGTAAACCTAAATTAGCTGGGTGTGGTGGCGCCTGCCTTTAATCCAACCCCCTGGGAGGCAGAGGCAGGAGGATCTCTGTGAGTTCGAGGCCAGCCTGGTCTACAAAGCAAGTTCAGGACAGAGAAACCCTGTCTCAAAAAAAAAAAAAAAACCCAAAACAAACAAAAAACAAAACAAAAAAATCCTTATAAGCCTCAGGAAATCCACTCGAATCCACCTCAAATGAAGTCCAGGTAAGTACTGTCAACCAACAACCAACAGCCTAAATTTCCCACCTATTGCTATTTCAGAGAGTGGAATTCCTCTCCTATTTTTCCCTTACCCATTCCTGGGTTCTGGGACTTCCCTCCCCAGCTACCAAGACTTAAGAAAGTATTCTTGGGGCTGAAGAGATGGCTCAGTGGTTAAGAGTACTGGCTGTTCTTCCAAGGATCTGGGTTCAAATCCCAGCACCCACATCGCAGTTCACAGCTATCTGTAATTGCCGGGCGTGGTTGTGCACCCCTTTAATCCCAGCACTTGGGAGGCAGAGGCAGGTGGATCTTTGTGAGTTCAAGGCCAGCCTGGTCTACAAAGTGAGTCCAGGACAGCCAGGGCTACACAGAGAAACCCTGTCTAGAAAACAAAAAACAAACAAAAAAAAACAACAAAAAAAGAAAATTATTTTCTCCCTAATCCACTTGACTTTATCTTCTGCACCCTAATATATATTTCTGTTCCAGTATACTTGCAAGTCCAGGCGTTTCCTGCATCTAGGACACCTCCAAAGCCGTCACCCACAGGAGCTCCACCTTAGCCACAGGCTCAGCAAGGCCTCTGCTTTCCTAGCCACAGATCCTGGACAGCAGGAAACAGCCAGCTCTCCTAGGACTTTGAGAATATCTAATTTTAATAAATCTTATATCAGACCTGTTGCATGGCATGGTGTGATTTACCTTTCGCAATATCTATTGTAACATTTGGTGGCATGACCTGAAGAAATATCATAACACCCAGTTCTAGACTTTCCTTTCTTACTGTCTTAGAACGATAGGTGAAAAATCTATTCAGAGCCAGAGACAAATGATGTGTATTGGGGAGCACAGAACCCTCTACAAGCCCTGCAGTGTGGATCAGTGGACATTCCATAAGGGAACAATAAAATTGCTTAAGTTTAAATAACAATCTTATTTAAGTCACTATATCTGAAGTTCCCTTGTTAATCAGCTTGGCCTCTGTCTTCATGCATTTGAGAAAACAAAAGGCTTTTAGCCAGGTCAACAGCTGTGGGTGTGGGCCTAAGCTGATGGGATTTGTTGCAGAAGGAGAAAATGTTTCCCTTGGAGTTTCCAGCAAGGAAACAAATGCTTATCTAGAGAGAATTTAACAGTAAAGCCTAACATCCCTGCTGATAGTGGGGCAGCCTGGGGCACGACCACAGGAAGAGCTGCCCTTCCCCAGGAAAAGGCATTGGTTTGTCTCATGGCTGAACTTAAACACTTCTGTTTCATCTTTTCTGTAAACTGTAAGGCTGAGGGCTTGAGGATATAACTCAGTTACTAAAGTGTTTGCCTTGAGGACCTGAAGCTAACACAGGTACCTACATCAAATACTGGCCATGCTGGGATGTCTGTAAACTCAGCTCTGAGGTGGAGACAGGAGGATGGCTAGTGTTGACTAGCCTTCCTGGCTAGCCTAATTAATGAGCTACACATTGCTAGACCATGTCTCGAAGAAGGTGGATGGCATTCCTGAGGATGATACCCCAGGTTTTCCTTTGGCCTTCACAGGGATGTGCATGTAGACACAGACACACACACACACACACACACACACACACACACACAGAAACATGGACATACAAATAGGCACACATTAAAAAAAATTGTAAGTGTACTATAGGAAAGGTAGAGAGAAATTAAGAAGGTTTTGGTTTCTAGTTCGGGTTTGGCCAACCTGTAATCAATTTCATGTCTTTTATCAAGTTTTGGTCTCTTGGATTTTATTTTTATTTTGTATATTTTTATGTATGTGTGTGCATGTGTGTAGAGGTCAGAGGACAACCTTGAGTGTCACCCTCAAAAACTCAAGCTACCTCCTTTGAGGAAGGGTTCCATTAGCCCACAGCTCACTAATTAGGCTAGACTTGTTCTCCTGTGACCCCAAGGGATCACCCTATCTCACCTCTGTCCTGGTTAGTTTTATAGCAACTTGACACAAGAGGAAAGAACTTCAACTGAGAAAATGCCTCTACAAGGTTGGGTTGTAGGCAAGCCTATAGGGCATTTTCTTAATTCGTGATTGATGTAGAAAGGACCAGCCCATTGTGGGTGGTGTTGTCCCTGGGTTGGTGTCTTGGATTCTATAAGAAAGGTCCAGCAAGCCATGAGGAACAAGTCAGTGAGCAGTACTTCTCTGGCCTCTGCACCAGCTTCTGCCTCCAGTTCCTATTCTGCTTGAGTGACTGCCATGACTCCCTTCTGTAATAAACTGTGATATGAAGCGTAAGCCCAATAAACCCTTTCCTCCCCAAGTTGCATTTGGTCATGTGTTTCATCCCAGCGATAGAAACAACCCCTTCATTACTGGGATTAGGGATGTCACCATGCCCACCAGGTCTCAGAGATTGAAATGCAGGTGCTGACATGACAAAGACAAACATTTCCAACAGAGTACAGCTCCTTGTTTGTTTCCTATTTCTTTCTCTTTTTCTTTGAGAGAGGGTTTCTCTGTAACACCCCTGACTGTCTTGGATTCACTCTGTAGACCAGGCTGGCCTTGAACTCACAGAGATCTACTGCCTTTGCTTCCCAAGGGATTAAAGGCGTGTACTACCACGCCCAGCTCCTTGTTTTATTTTCTGAGACAGGGTTTGAGGTAACTCAGCCTGGCCTTGAACTTTCTGCTTAACTAAGTCCTGATCTTCCTGCCTCCCATCTCCCAAGTGCTGGGATGACAGATGTTTGACACCATGCATGGTAAATGCTGACTTTATTCTCTCCAGTGCTGGAAATTAACTCAGGGAGTCATACACGTTAGGCAGTGTTCTATTTTCATTCTGTTGCTGTGATAAAACATTGACCAAAAGCAACATGAGGAGGTAAGGGTTTCTTTGGCTTACATGTCCAGGTTGACAGCTCATCACTGAGGGAAGGCATGGCAAGAACTCAAGCACAAACCTGGAGGCAGGAACCATGAAGGACAGCTGTTTACCAGCATGCACTCTGGCTTGCCCAGTCTCCTCTTAGCTAGCTTTCTTATTCAGCACTGAATCACTTGCCTAGGGATAGTGCCACCCACAGTGGACTAAGCACTCCCTCGTTAATTAATATTCAAGACAATGAAGATCCTCATTCAGACATGCCCACAGGCCAATCTGATCCAGACAATTCCTCAATCAAGAGTCTCTCCTCTCAGATGAACCTAGACTGTGAAGCTGACAAAGCTAATTAGGACAGGTAAAAACTCTACATCTGAGCTGAGGGAAGGGTTGGGGAGGAGTTGGGAGTGCTGGTGGGGTGGCACACACCTTTAATCCCAGCACTCAGGAGGCAGAGGCAGGTGGATCTCTGAGTTCAAGGCCAGCCTAGTCTACAGACCAAGTTCCAAGACAGCCAAGGATACATCTCTGTGTAACCTTGTCTCAAAAAACCAAACAACAAACAAACTCAAAAATTCTACATCTGTTCTACATTCTAATATTTCTTCCTTCCTTCCTTCCTTCCTTCCTTCCTTCCTTCCTTCCTTCCTTCCTCTTTCTTTATCTATTTATTTATTCTTTTTTTTTTTTGGTTTTTCGAGACAAGGTTTCTCTGTGTAGCCCTGGCTGTCCTGGACTCACTTTATAGAGCAGGCTGGCCTCGAACTCACAAAGATCCACCTGCCTCTGCCTCCCAAGTGCTGGGATTAAAGGCATGCGCCACCACCACCCGGCTATTTATTTATTCTTTTTTTTTTTTTTTTCGAGACAGGGTTTCTCTGAATATCTCTGGCTGTCCTGGACTCGCTTTGTAGACCAGGCTGGCCTCGAACTCACAAAGATCCGCCTGCCTCTGCCTCCCAAGTGCTGGGATTAAAGGCGTGCGCCACCACCGCCCGGCTATTTATTTATTCTTTAAGTAGAGTGTTTTGTATCCCAGGCTGGCCTCCAACTCACTATCTAGCTGAGGATGACACTGAAGTTCTGATACTCCTGTCTCTACGTCCCAAGTGCTGGGATACAGGCATATTGTTTGTATGTATGTGCATGTATGAAAGTTTCTATGTATGACTTTTGCTATTTTGAGGCAGGGTCTTGCTGTGTAGGCCTATATGGTTTGACATGTACTAGGTAGCTCAGGCTGGCATAAACTCATGGTAATTCTCCTGCCTTAGCTTCCTGAGTACTGAGATTTTTAGGTATGCATACATAGAACAAGTTTTTCTTTGTCTATTTTTTTTTTGAGACAGGGTCAGTGTATTTACAAGCTAACTAGTTTTTCTTTTAGATACTGTGAATAATAAAACTGAGATACCACTATAGTTATATTCCTGACAATCTATAGTACTTTCTGAGACTCACTTCTTTAAGCTGCTGGGAAGAGCAGTTATAGAAGTCTGTGCTACAGACCACACTCCACCTTCAGAGAGCCTGATACTGAGGGTGTATGAAAAACTTCCAACACTATAGAGCTGGGAATACAGCTGAGCTGTAAAAGCATTTGCCTTGCTTGGCAAGTGTGAAGTCCAAGGTTCAATCCCTGCAAAACACACACACCTAGCATTACTATAAACAAAAATGCCTTCCTATAACTACAATGCTAGTACTTTGGAAATGTGGGTAGGAGGATCAAGAGTTAAAGATTATCCTTAGTTACATATTTAGTTTACCAGGGCAGTCATCAGAACTTCTGAAGGTGGACCTAGCATCAGCACGCTCCAGGGGTGTTAACTCCCAGGGTCTCCTGGAGTTGCTTTGTAGACCAGGCTGCCCTTGAACTCACAGAGATCTGCCTGCCTCTGCCTCCCAAGTGCTGGGATTAAAGGCGAGGTCTCTTCACAGTCCATTCGCCACGGCCTCAGAGCACTCGTGCCTCACTCTTTGCTTGGCAGCCTTGGGCCCATGGGCAGACATAGCTGTAGTGGGGCCACTCTGCTCCCACCGCAGCCACTCTCCTCTGCCTACCCAGTTCTTACGAACATTTTCTGGGCAGGTTCTATGTCATGCCTCTTGTGCCAGCCCAAGATTACTTGTGGCAGATGCAGCCTTCAGTGGCCTTTTCTCGGTCTTCTTGGGCTGGCTTATTGCAGGAGCCCCTCTCTGAGGCCTTTTCTCCTCGGCTGGTCTTGGTTTATGTGCCAAGACCATCCAATTCTTTTTTTTTTTTTTTGGTTTTTTCGAGACAGGGTTTCTCTGTGTAGCCCTGGCTGTCCTGGACTCACTTTTGTAGACCAGGCTGGCCTCGAACTCACAAAGATCCACCTGCCTCTGCCTCCCGAGTGCTGGGATTAAAGGCGTGCGCCACCACCGCCCGGCCTAAGACCATCCAATTCTTACCGCCTCAGGGCTGGAGTGGCCTAGGTGCTGGTTAGTCATTTTTGCTTGAAGTCCGGCCTTTTCTGCCAGCGTGGCCTCTATGCCAGCAGCTGCTGCATGTCTGTTTTGCACCTCTGTCTCTGAAGCCCCTATTTTTTGAGGGGCTCTGTTGCCATGCCCTTAAGTAGGGCACTACTCTAGCAGTTCCTGGCGGGTGTCCTGGCTTCTCGACGTCCCTGGCCATGCCCTTCCACAGGGCGCTGTTCTCCACATCTCTTGGAGCCGCAACTTTCCAACTGGGCTCTGCCCAACTTCAGCGGCTATCTTTCTGGCGTCTTTCAAAGTGTGGCAGCGTCCGGCAGTTGAGTAGTATTCAGAAGCAATGCTGCCCGGGACCACATGTGCTGCCAGGTGCCAGGCTGATTCAATAGAAATCCAACCTGCACCACACTCACCATTAGTGCCAATCTCAGAAGATGGCCTCCAAGAGTCTGAGAAGATTTGGGCTTCCTGTGTCTTCTATAGTTCCAAAGTCTAAGGCATGGCCAGGACAGTTAGCACTGAAGTCTGTGAATTCCTTCTTTTGCATTAATTCTAGGAATTTCTGGCATCTTAATTTTATTGATAACAGCAGCCTTAATAGGGATGATAGGCTGCCCAAACAGGACATGTCTGTCTCTTTCCACCGTGTTATATTTTATTGAGTAACAGTAAATTCACAAGTCACATCAGTTTTGCTACCTGTTATTCACTAAGCAGCCCTAATTTCTCTTTATAGTAATTGGCAACCACAGGTTCTTTCTTTTTCACTTGAAAAAGAGGATTTATTTATACTGTACGAATATTTTGTCTGTCTGTATATAGATTACATGTGTGCCTGATGCTCTTGGAAGAAGAGAGATCATATGGAGTTATGGATAGTTTTAAGCCACCATGTGGGTGCAGGGAACTGAACCCATGTCCCCAGCAAGTGCTCTTAACTATGGAACCATCTCTCCAGTCCCTACAGGTTCCTTTACACCAATGTTTTATTTTTGGAGATTGGGTATCACATAGCCCAGGCTGTCCTTGAACTTGCCAAGGAGAATATGACTTTGAACTTCCTGATCCTTCTGTCTTCATTCTTCTAGCACTGGACTTATAGGCATGCACCATCATGCCCAGCTCTATGTGTCAAACCCAGGCCTTTGTACATGTTAGGCAAATACTCCACCACTGAGCTTTAGCCCCAGTGGGTTTATTTTTGTTGTTGTTTCAGTATTAATTACTGATATTAACTCTCAGGTCACATATTACATGTCCCATAGCAATACACACAAACAATACATATGTGTATATCTTTCCACAATGTCAGAATGTAGGTTACAGAATGTCTAATAAAGAGTTAGAGTTAATAGCCGGGCGGTGGTGGCGCACGCCTTTAATCCCAGCACTTGGGAGGCAGAGGCAGGCGGATCTTTGCGAGTTCGAGGCCAGCCTGGTCTACAAATTGAGTCCAGGACAGCCAGGGCTACACAGAGAAACCCTGTCTCGAAAAACCAAAAAAAAAAAAAAAAAGAGAGAGTTAAAGGGAACCCGGTATGATGGTGCACGCCTTTAATCCCAGCATTCAGAAGGCATAGGCAGGCGGATCTCTGTGAGTTCAAGGCAGCCTAGTCTACAAAGGAGTCCAGGACTGCCAGGGCTCAGTTACACAAAGAAACCATGTCTCAAAAAACCAAAAAAAAAAAAAAAAGAGCTGGGTGTGGTTCATTCTTGGCTCCATAGTGAGTTCAAGGCCTCTCTGGAGGGTAGGAGACTCTGTCTCAAGAAACAAAACAAACATGTCCCAAATTCCAAAACTGAAAACAAGTAAAAACAAACATACATAAAAGAAATAAGGGGGTTGGAGCTAGGGCTCAACTTTTGTAGAGGACCCAGGATCAGTTCCCAGCAGCCACAGGATAGTACACAAACATCAGTAACTCCAGTTCCAGGGGACTCCAATGTCCTTTTCTGTCCTCTACAGGCACTGGGCACCCACATAGTGCATATACATAACATGTAGGTAAGCATTTATGCCCATAAACTAAAAGTAAATCTTTCTTTAAAATGACAAAAGCAACAAAAGGGTTGGGCTGCTAATTTATGCCAAACTGACAGAAGCCAGAATCACCAAAAAGGAGGGAACCTCAATGGAGAAAATGCCTCCATTAGATTGGGCTGTAGGCAAGTCTGTAAGGGCATTTTCTTTTTTTTTTTTTTTTTTCGAGACAGGGTTTCTCTGTGTAGCCCTGGCTGTCCCGGAAGTCACTCTGTAGACCAGGCTGACCTCAAACTCATTGATCTGCCTGTCTCTGCCTCCAGAGTGCTGGAGGCATGTGCCACCACGCCTGGTAAGGGTATTTTCTTATTTAGAGATTGATATGGGAAGGCCTAGCACATTGTGGGTGGGGATACCTCTGGGCTGGTCATCCTGGGTTCTGTAAGAAAGCAGGACGACTTGAGCTTAGTGTTGCTCGATTTGAATCCTAGCAACTGGGAGACAGAGATAGGCAGTTTTCTGTGAGGTTGAGGCCAGCCTGGTCTACAGAGCAAGTTCCAGGACAGTCAGGGCTACACAGAGAAACCTCCTCTTAGACAAACAAACAAAAACAGAGAGAGAGAGGCAGAGAGAGAGAGAGAGAGGCAGAGAGAGAGAGGGGCAGAGAGAGAGAGGCAGAGAGAGAGGGGGCAGAGAGAGAGGGGGCAGAGAGAGAGGCAGAGAGAGAGAGAGAGAGAGAGAGAGAGAGAGAGAGAGAGAACTGAAGAAGCTGTGACAGACAAGCCATGTTTGACTTTCCTGTCTTGGCTTTCCTTAGTGAACTGTGAATCCAGATGTATAAACCAAATAATCTTTTTCTTCCCCAATTTGCTGTTTTTGGTTATGGTGTTTCATTACAGTAATAGCAACCCTACAGAGAGTTACTATTATTTACCCTACAGAGGTAAAGAGGCCTCTGAATTCAAGGAGGTCATAGAGGTTATATACAAGTGGTTAGATAAGAAATTTAACAAACCCAAAGGGAGAGATGCTGGAGATGCGAGGAGCAGGGCCATGGAGGTGAAGGGCAGGACTGGGTTTAGATGAAAAGGTGACTCCAGATGGACTGATGGGCAGACTGAAATTTGTTATTATGCTGACCCAAAGCCAATGAGGAGTTTGGTTTGTTTTTTTACAATTTCGATATATATTTTTTTTAAATTAAGGCCTATGAAACATCCAGAGAGATAAATATCTGGTCTCCATGAAGAACTTTCTTTTTCTGCACTGCTCCTCCTCCACGTCGGCCTTCCCCTCACTGGAGGCATGCTGTATTTCCCTCTTCCTCAGTGCACACTGCAGGTTCTGAGCCGGTGCCTCTACCTGTCTTCTCATTTATGAGTCAAATTCATTTTCAATCTACTGCTCAGAGGGAGTGTATTTTTTTCTGTTCCACGAAGAGAAATTTTTTTGTTCACTATTGGATCATAGTGCAGAAGGGTCAGCTTCTCTCAGAGCAGGCTTCTCTTGTGGTTGAAGGAGAAACCCGCCCCAGCTTGACTCACCAGTTTCACCGGAATGATTTTTGACTTGCTCTTGGCAAAGGAGATGGCGGAAAGCAGCATGGCGCCGACCCCCCGACTCTTTCCCAGGCAGCATGAGTTTGGTTGTTGTTGTTTTTTTTTTGACATATCTATTCCTTGAGGGAGATACTGCATTGATGATCAGATGACTGTGTATTGGGTCCTGTCTCTATCACCGCTGCTGCCATGGTAGTGTTAGTGTCTCTTCTTTAAGTGATCCAGGTGAGAGACTGCATCCTTTTTGGTCTGGTGTATTTAATACATTCAAAAAGCCTGGCTTGCTGAGAAGAGGCAGGGGCAGACAGAGCTCTGTGAGTTTGAGAACAGCCTGGTTTACAGAGCAAGTTCCAGAACAGCCAAGGCTACACAGAGAAATCCTGTTTCAGAAAAACAAAACCCAAAAATGAAACCAACCAACCAAAAAAGACCTGGCTTTTCTTTCTCCCCTCCCCCCCCTCTCTTTTCTGAGACAGGGTTTCTCTGTGTAGCCCTGGACCAGGCTTGCCTTCAACTCAGAGCTTCACCTGCCTCTGTCTCCTGAATGCTGGGATTAAAGATGTGCACCTCCACACTCAGCAAGGCTTGGCTTTTCTGACACTGTTTTAATGCACCCATGTGCCCCTGTGTTCCAACACACTTTGATAAGCTCATAGGTGGTAACCTTGCAACTTATGAGAAATGTCACTTATCAGTTTGTTCCTCATGGGTGATGCTGGAAAGGTGGTGGTGCCTATGTGCATGTACGAGATATAGAGTTCTCTGTATCTGCACTCAGAATAGAGCCAAATGCTGCTTGTATAACAGCCACCCAAGGCAAGGCACAGCCTGAAAGCCATGGTTCCATATAATATGTAGTAACTAGAGCAGGACATAATCTGATCTCTATATTATGTAAGCACCTTGTCACTAAGCTACATCACCAGCCTTTATAAGGATTTTTTTTTTTTTTTTGGTTTTTCGAGACAGGGTTTCTCTGTGTATCCTTGGCTGTCCTGGACTCACTTTGTAGACCAGGCTGGACTCGAACTCACAAAGATCCGCCTGCCTCTGCCTCCCAAGTGCTGGGATTAAAGGCGTGCGCCACCACCGCCCGGCATAAGGATTTTTTTTTGAAGGCCAGTATCAGCTACATAGCAAGTTTGAGGCCAGCCTGAGCCACATGAGACCCTGTCTTTACCAAAATTAACTTTGAGACAGAATTTCATTAGCTTGCCTGTCTGGTCTTATACCTCCAATCCTCTTTCCTTAGCATCCTAAATAGCTGGGATTACAAGATATGAACTGCCATGCTCAGTGACATTTATTTCATTTTTCTGTGGTGCATGGTCTCATGTTCTACCACTGAGCCACACCCATAACCACTTTAGAATGTTTTTTTTTTTTTTTTTTCGAGACAGGGTTTCTCTGTGTAACAGCCCTGGCTGTCCTGGACTCGATTTGTAGACCAGGCTGGACTTGAACTCACAGAGATCCGCCTGCCTCTGCCTCCCAAGTGCTGGGATTAAACGAGTGCGCCACCATGCCTGGCCACTTTAGAGGTTTTTAATCCCTCGATATCTACACACCATTTTCAGGACCTGGTCTTTCCTGGGTTCTTGTTACTTTTTAAAAACTTTTTTTGTTTGTTTTCCAAGAGAGGGTTTCTTTTTTTTTTTTTTTGGTTTTTCGAGACAGGGTTTCTCTGTGTAACAGCCCTGGCTGTCCTGGACTCACTTTGTAGACCAGGCTGGCCTCGAACTCACAGTGATCCGCCTGCCTCTGCCTCCCAAGTGCTGGGATTAAAGGCGTGCGCCACCATGCCCGGCTTAAGAGAGGGTTTCTTTGTGTAGCCCTGGCTGACCTAGAACTAGCTTTGTAGACCAGGCTGGCCTTGAATTTCAGAGATCCAACTGCTCTCCCTCCTTCATGCTGGGATTAAAGGCATGGACCACCATGCCTGGCTCTTTGTCACTTCTGATGACCACAGGTAATCATCTAATCACAGAGATAGCCACTGGGTCTGAGGACTTCTACATCCCTGTCCTTCAATATGCTCATGACCAAGCCACACCTGTACTAGGCAGAGAACCCCAATATTTTATAAGGTCCATTATCTGTAACCTACTGAAGAAATTATAGGAAGGAAACTAGGCCATTTGTAAAACTGACAGGAGATGAGAGCAGATCTAGGTGAGCACAGAAATTGAGACAAGGCCAGACAGTGACTCAGAAGCTGTCTGTCTGTGATGCTCTGCTGTTCTCAATATACAACTGCAGTTGGAGCTTTCAGAACTCTCCCTCCCTAGTGGTTATGGAGGAAGATAGGGCTCTCAGTATTATCCTTGGGGAAAACTATGATCAGACTAATGTGATAAGTCTCTCGATCAGACAACTAAAAATAGATTTGTTCCCAAGAGCTGAACATTACCAATGGCTGCCTCTCCTTAAGTGAGTTGTTGGAAGGACCATGAGCCCAGGTTCAAGGCTTAGATGGGGAAAGTGATCTGGGGACTTGTGTAACTGGGAGGGCAAAGGCGCTGGCCACAGATAAGAGTCTTTCTTTTCTTTCTTTCTTTCTTTTTTTTTTTTTTGAGACAGGGTTTCTCTGTGTAGCCCTGGCTGTCCTGGACTCATTCTGTAAACCAGGCTGGCCTTAAACTTGCAGAGATCCACCTGCCTCTGCCTCCCAAGTGCTGGGATTAAAGGGGTGTGCCACCATGCCCAGCTGGTAGAGTCTTTCTATGGTCACATGTCAGGCCTGATGTGACACACTTGTGTGACACTATATTAGTTACTTTTTTTGCTGTGACAAAAGCAAGCTAAGAAGAGGAGGCTTTGCTGAAGCTCACAGTTGGAGGCTATGGTCCATCGTAGTGGGAAGTCATGTCTTTAAGAGCCTGGGCAGCTGGGCACATTGTCACCTCAGCCAGGAAACAAAGAGAAGAATGCTACTTAGTTCCATTCTTTCTATTCAGTTCAGGAGCCTTACTGCTTATATTTATGGTGGGCTTTCCCATCTCAAGCAAACTAATCTAGAAACTTCCTGACAGGTATGAGCAGCTGTTTGTTTTCATGATGATTGTAAATGCCATCAAATTGACAAAATTAACCATCTTTTGAGATGGCTCAGCAGATAAAGGTGCTTCCCAAGACTCACAAGATAGAAGGTGAGAAGTGACTCTCAAAAGGTGCCCTCTGAGCTCCATACTGTATACCTCCTCAATAAATAAATTATACTAAAAATTTGGGGATTCCTATATTGCTGCCTGCCCAGCACTCCTCATATGGTCCAGAAGCATTCTTTTGATGGGGTGGACAAGCTGGAGGATAAACACCTATGCCAGAAAGTGGCTGTGGGGAGTTTATTCCCTGCGGCTGGCTCTTTGCCTTTTAGAACTTCATCAGGCAAACTCAGCAGCCTAGCCAGAGATTTGGCTCATTATGTTCTTAGTTTCTTCTATGGTAGGGTGCCTGAAGAGGTCCTGTCTCTTCCTTCTCCTGGAGAGGCTCCACCCTTAATGTGTAAAAAGACCATGAGAAGGGACAAAGTTCTGCCTGGCGGGTCTGGAACCTGATAACCACCTGAGGTGGGGAGCTTCCTCTTCAAAACTATCTGGCTTCACAGAAGAGAGGCAGGGAAGGGCCACTATGCTCTCTATTTCCCGTAGTGTTAGGCTAAGCCAGGTTCTCTGCAAAACTGGTCCATAGGAAGGATTCAGTGGGTCCACTTTGCTCGAGAGGGGTACTGGGAAGCAAAAGCAAGAAGCAAAGGGGACTCGATGGGTGCTGAGAGGTTGACTCCAGAAAGGAGTCACCTCGGGAAGGGTGGTCAGTCTATCTTCAGGGCTCAGTTTCCTCATTTGTAAAGAAATTGGGAACCTGGAACAGCGCCATATTTTGTCCCTGCTTAGAGGTTTGCAAGCGCCTTCGGCTCCGGTTCCGGTTCCACGCCTATGGCCTAGGGAAGGAGGTCTGTCCTATCGCCAGGGCGCTGAGCCGGTTTGCTGCAGGTGCTAACGCAGCCTCCCCACCATGTGTGACACAGGGTTGGTCCAGCATTGATGTCAGTGTCCCTGTTCTACATAAAGCCGGGCTCACTTCGCACTTGGGAGAGCGAGAGTCGGAGCTACTCGGGTATACACACTAGTATTTTTCGCCCGGCGGTGACAACAGAAGGCGCAGCGCCTGCGCGTTCAGAGCAGCTCCGGTTCTCCCGGCGGGGATCCTGCCCCATCTCGCGCCACGCCCCCGCTCCCCCTCCCAATCCCAGCACCGCGAGAATGCGCACGCCCTCTCGCACCGCCCGTCTCCGGGCGCGAGGCTCAGCGTGCGCGCCGGCGCGTGCGTCGTGCGTGCTCGCGCGCGCGGCCCAGCGAGCGGTGCTGGGGGCCAGAGGCGGCTGTGGCTGGGAGGCTCCGCGCTCCTGGGCTCCTCGGCGTGACGGCCGCGCCCGCGCTGTTCCAACCCGCCGCCGAGGCCGCTCCCGGGGCGCGAAGATGCCGGCCGTGTCCAAGGGGGACGGGATGCGGGGCCTAGCGGTCTTCATCTCCGACATCCGCAACTGTGAGTGCCAGACGCCGGGCGGGCCCGAGCGGGGGCGCGGCAGGGGGTCCGCAGGTGCGGACGGGGTCCTGGGGGTTCGGCCCCGATGGGGAGAGGGATGTGGACGGGCGCGCGGGTCAGCACAGGGCTGGGAAGGAGCGCTGCGGGGTGCAGATCGCGCGGTGGGGCGGGGGTCCGGCGCGAGCGCTTAGGGTGCAGAGCGCGCGTCCTGGGTGCACATCTGGCGAGAGTTGGTTGCCTGCTGCGGGGGCCCAGACTGGGGTGGGGGTGGTGGTGTCCCTGGTCCCGACCTGACGGTGTAGTTTGGAGTGGAGATTCATGCCAGCGTGCGGGCAGGGTCCTGGAGGCGCAGATCTGGCAGTGGGATTGGGGGTATGTTAGGCAGAGATCTGGGGGTGCGGACCCCTGGTGCTTTAGGTTCATGTATGGGTTTGGACGGCTGGGGATTGCCTGTGGGTATTCAGATTGAAGTGCGGGGTTTAGGTGTCTTGAGATCTAGGGGTATGGATGGGAGTGCGGGGCGGGGTGCGGAGTCTGTGGGGTTTGTGGCACCGTCGAGGGGCTTCCGGCCCAAGACGCCCCTCCCCAGCATGATGTCATCTTGGTCTTTCTAGTAATGGAGCCGTTAACCCAGCCTTTTCCAAACAGCGTGAATTTTCTCTTTGGGCGGGGATCGGGACACCGTACGTTTCGGACCTGATTCAGGCGGCATGTTGGGCGATGATTAGATCTCACCCACTGCGATTAAAGTGACTCATTCCCCCAGGGAACCGGCAGCAGCCGGGTGTGGATGCTGGAAGCTGCGCCTGCTTCTTCGTTGAGCAGTTCGTAGCCAGTGTCCCCTGGGTGGAAAAAAAAATGCCCAAAGTGAAATGAGTTGGAAGGTTAAAGGTCAGGCAGGGCGGGTGCCCAGGACTTTGGCTTAGAGAAACTTCTGAGGGTTATCAGACACCCCCTTACTGAAGAGAAGAAAAACCAAATTCCTGTTTATTTTTTCCTTTGGTATCCAGCAAATAGCTGACTCCATGAGTTTTGTTACTTTAGAGATAAATATATATCCTGAGGAATTTTGATCATTGCTGTTGTCACACTAACACTTCATTTTATACTGTATTCTCTAAGACTGGGTGCAGGGCCCCAGCTTGCTTGGGTCTGTAGGACTCTGGAACCAGAGTAGACTTCTGTGCCTCCCTGCTCTGCAAAGATACAGGCTTCCTTGGAGCAGGGCTTACCAAAATTTTAGACAGTAACCTTCATAGTCATGATGCATTTTTAACTTTATTAAAATTTTTGTAAAAAAAGCCAGTTGTGGTGGTGCACACCTTTAATCCCAGTGCTCGGGAGGCAGAGGCAGGCAGATCTCCGTGGGTTTGAGGCCAGCCTGGTTTAGTGAGTCCAGGACATCCAGTACTGTTACACAGAGAAACCCTGTCTTGAAAATCCCACTCCCAATTTTTTTTTTTTGTAAAAAAAATTACATTACATTTATAAGTGTGTTGTGTGTGTATACTTGTATTTACCCACAAGCCTTGGTGCCTGTGTGGAGATCAGAGGACAACTCTCTCAGAAGTCCCTTTTCCCCTTTAATCATGTGGGTCTTCAGGTATGGCAGCAAGTATCTTTACCTTCCTGGGCCATCTCCTCAGCTCCATCCTTCTGTTTTCTGAGGAGGGTTACACTGCTTAGGACACTGAGAGTGAAAACCAGTTTCTTATCCAACTAGTTACCACTTATTAGACGGGTGGCCTGTGATTGATCAGAGGTGGCACATGATGAGAACTTGGTAAAATAACTTATTGGCTGACTGTAGAGTAAGCCTTCCCTCCCTTGGCATAGCTGATCTTTGGGGGTGATTGGCATTTGTTGTGGGGGGTCAGTTCTGTGTCTTGGAGGATGTTTGGTGGCACCAGGTACCTCTGTTGTAATAATAGTAAATTGTTCCCAAAAGCTGTGTGGAATGTACAAGACCATCCCTAGAGGAGCCATTGGAAGAGGGGGTACCTGGTACCTGGACCTCTCTTAGAGCCAGGTCTCAGAAGCTCCTTCTTTGTTGTCAGGTCTCCTTCAACACTGTAGCCCTCTTCTGGGGAGCAGTGTCCTCTGTTGTGATGTTGTCTTTTCCAGTGGAGTCTTAAGTCCTGCTGTACAGGAAGCACCAAAGTAAGGGCCCTGGGTGCCTTGCTCTTCACTTCACCTCTTCCGTGCCCCTCAGTGTCTGGCGCACAATATGTGCTCTGTGAGTCAGCTCCAAGCAAGA
This sequence comes from Lophiomys imhausi, assembly GCA_907164525.1. Taxonomy (NCBI): domain Eukaryota; kingdom Metazoa; phylum Chordata; class Mammalia; order Rodentia; family Muridae; genus Lophiomys; species Lophiomys imhausi. The sequence continues at coordinate 1,116,200 of CAJQZJ010032885.1, forward strand.
CACACAAGTTCTCACTAGGGAGCACAGGACCAGAGCTGGTGTGAACTTGATCCCTAGGCCATGGGGAGGGAAGGGTCACTTGCTTCCCCTTCTCCTGAGTTGTTTGTGTTTACTATTTTCTCATGATGAGAGTGAGTGGAGAAGGTCCCAGGTCAGCCCCCAAGGAACAGTGCTGGATCCTGGCTCTTCTACCAGAGCCAGTTGAGTCTTGGTTCTTAAGGGATTAGTTATAAGCTAAAGTGTCTTCAAAGTCTGTTTGAGCAACATTTTTTGCCTGGTGTTTCTTTCTTTGAAGACCTGTCTTGAACACTGAGAGAAAGGTCAAGGGGGGGCGGTGCAGAGGGATGTGTGAGCTGGAAGGTTTGCATCTTGTGTAAGCTGAGAGAACCCGTCAAGGGAGACAAAGGGATGTGTGCGCTGGAAGGCTTGAATCTTGTTTGCACTTGGGTTACTAGTTTGCTCTCTTAGCATAGCAGCCACCAACCTGTTTCCATGTCACTTAGACCTGTAGCTTTGCAGCTCAGGTAACAGACAAGTTTAGTCTCAAAACTAATTTGCTCTTTCCTGGTCTACTTCAACCAGGCCTGTAAATTCAGTAATGTGATTTCAGTGTATCGGAGTCTTGTAAATTGCTTCTGTTTTTCTTGCCTGTATTTACGTGTATATGTGTCTGCTTGTTTATATGTGTATCATGTGCATGCAGGGGCTGGAAGATGTCAGAAGAAGGTTTTGGATTCCGTGGAAACAGGACTGACAGTTGGTTGTGATCTATTGCAAAGGACACAGGGTTCTGGGAGCAGACCCGGTGTCCTTTGCAAGAGCAGCAAGTGTTCTTAACTGCTGGGCCATCTCAGCTTGTTTCTTTCTTTAAATAACAACACATTCTCTCTCTCTCTATATATATATGTAATATATATAACATATATATATTATGAATGTTTTGCCTGCATGTCTGTCTGTATGCTGTGCGTGTGCCTGGTGCCTATGGAGGCACCAGAACATCAGATCCCTTGGAACTGGAGTTATAGTCAGTTTTTAGCAGCCATGTGGATGCTAAGAATTGAACCTGTATCCTCTGGAAGAGCAGCCAGTGTTCTTAACTGCTGAGCCATTGCCATTTCTCTGTTAAGTTTTCATGAAAAACATTTTGGGCTGGTAAGATAGCTCAGCTGGTAAGGGCACCCCTGGTACCCATGGTGGAAGGAGAGAACTGACTCACACAAATTGGTCTTTAACCTCTACATGAATACCGAGTTGGGCTTCCTGTGGCACATGTGCCCACCAAATGTTAAAAAAAAATTGTAGGTTGTTTTTTTGTTCAAGTTTTAAAATAATTTCTTATCTTGAAGTAATTGCAGATTCATAGGAAGTTGTGAAGAAATTAACAGGAAGGCCCTTGGCACCTTTCACCCTACCTTTCCTCATGTGGACATCTGCTGTAATTAGGGCATTTTCAACATGGGAAAATTGACATTAGTGCAAACCACTGGGCTGTTTAGATTTCATTATTTTGTTTGTTTGTTTGTTTATTTATTTATTGGTGCTGGGGATTGAACCCAAGGCCTTGATTATTTCAGCTCCTAGACGTCAGTAGTTTTACCTGTACTCATGTGTACCTGAGTGTGTGTGTCTTTGTGTGATGTGACTGGTTTTAGTTTGAGCAGCTGAGTAGCTTCAAGTGATCTCCACCTCTGAGAGACTGCTCCGCTATGTTACCATAAAGCTCCCTGGTATTAGCTCTTATAGCCACTCCCACCGCCTCCCACCATGGCAACCACTAATCTGCTCACCAGCTCTGCAATTTTGTGATCTCAAGGATGTCACATAAATGGAATTGTACAGCATGTGACCTTTAGAGATTGTTTTTTTCACTCGGTGTGGCCCTTGACATTCATGTAGGCTATTGGGTTGATGGTGTTGCAAGGAAACCAAAACCTGACTGACATTGGGAGTTTGGGATTTTGTTTGCTTTTCCACAATTGATGTCCATGAAGGAGAACCATTTATAGCTTATTTCGCATGTCTTCCTCATTAGTTTTTGCAGTGCTGGGGATGGAACCCAGACCTCACTCATGTTAGGCCAGAGCACTGTCACTGAGCCACACCCCCAGACAAGTGGCACTTGTCTTTGTGCACTGCTATTGGCAAAACAATAGTGCCATAAGACTGGGAATACCAGTGATTCCCACCTAAGAGGGCTTGGCCTGACAGGGTTTGTTTTTTTTTTTTTAAGATTTATTTATTTATTTATTATGTGTACAGTGTTCTGTATTGAAGTATGTTTGCCTGCACACTAGAAGAGGGCACCAGATCTCTTTATAGATGGTTGTGAGCCACCATGTGGTTGCTGAGAATTGAACTCAGGACCTCTGGAAGAACAGCCAGTGCTCTTAACCTCTGAGCCATCTCTCCAGCCCATCCTGACAGGGTTTTTGTTATTTTTAATATGCATAAAAACAAAGACAGCCCTTGAAAATCTGGCTTTGAATTTTGACCTTTTCCTGGACTGCTTGGGGTGAGATCCTTTCACAGTACTGGGCAGTGGTAGTGAGGGCAACATCCCCTCAGTCCCTTGTCATCAGTGTGGACAAGTGTGGTTCTGCAGTGTGCTGTGTTCCTGAGTGTGAGGCTCTGGGTTAAGGGTATTCTGCTATAGTATTTTCACCTTACTGTGGGTTTACTGGGGCACAGCTTCTCCACAAGCTGAAGAGCATCTTTCTATAACAGTGCTGACTGAACATGGCATACTTTGAGAATTGACTATAGAACAGGCAGGACTACAGCAGAAAGACAGAAGGTCCTTGTGAGGCTAGTCATGTTGTCATAAGGCAGGAAATTGCAAAAACTGCTGTTTATCCCTGTGTGTGGGGCTGGGACTTGGAGACAATGTAGGCACTTTTATCATGCTTGGATGTCTCAAGAGAAAGAAGACAGGAGAGTGGCCAAGTGATGCCTCTTATGTTCCTAAGAGTAGAGTGTAGCCTGCTGTGCTCGGCTGCCGGAGACTCTTTGAATTGTACTTTAGCATTACTCAGACATTTATTTGTTTGTAGGCTCTCAGTTATTGGCCATAAGTTGGACATGGAGAAATGGAACATAACAATTCAAATTCTGGCCAGGCATGATGGTGCACACTTTAATCCCAGGACTTGGGGAACAGTTAGGCAGATCTGTGAGTTCGAGTCCAAGACAGCCAGAGATACACAGAGAAAACAAAAACAAAACAAAACAAAAAAACAACCCTGTCTCAAAAAACCAAAAAACAAAAACCAAACCAAAAGAAAACAAAACAAAAAGACAATTCAAATTCTGCTTAAGCTTCCATGTGAACATTAAATGTGAAGTTGGTACTTGATTTTCCTGCATAATGTAAAGATAAATTAGTCCTAGTCTGTTGTTGAATGTTTTTATTTATTTAAAGACTTATTTGTTTGTTTGCTTGTTTGTTCTTTTTTAACTTTTGTGAGACATGGTCTCATACTGCAGCCCAGGCCGACCTGGAACTTACTGTGTAGTCAGTCCTATTGCATTAGCCCTCTGGGTACAGTGTGAGCTATCATGCTTGGCATATTTATTATTGATTAATTAATTAATTTGGAAGTAAGGTCTTCCTAGGTAGCCCAGACTCTGTCTGCAGTGCTGGTATTATAATCATATTCTGTCATGCCTAACTTTCTGTTGATTTTTTTTTTTTTTTTTTTGTTTCTGAGACAGGGTTTCTCTGTAACAGCTCTGGCTGTCCTGGACTTGCTTTGTAGACCAGGCTGGCCTCGAACTCACAGAGATCCGCTTGCCTCTGCCTCCCAAGTGCTGGGATTAAAGGCATGTGTCACCATGCCCGGCTCTCTGTTGAATTTTAAAAAGAACTTTACAGCTAAGTCCATGCAGCTCACTGTCTTCTTTCCTGACTGTCCCAGTGGAAAGTGCTGACTTTCTGAGAAGAATGCTTGTCTTGCACATTTTTTTGAAGTCTTCTGCATAATTCATATTCCTTAGAAACCCATTTTGAAAACTTATGACAGTATGATGAGGAAGGAAGTCTCCAGTATGAGCAGGGCTCCTGCGCTGCAGTGTTGGTTGGGGCTTCAGGAAATGCCCACATGGTAGCGCTTTCCCACCCTCTTCTGAATGGTGCTAACACTTTTTTTGTTTGTTTTTGCTCTCCCGTTGGTAGCTTGTTCCCATGTCAGTACCTAGCAGTGATCTCAACTGCCCCTCTCTGTCCCCCAAGTTGACACTGTTCTGCTGTGTATTGCAGGCTTCCCTTGAATTCATGTGTAGTCCAGGCTAGCCTTTGGAGTGCTAGGATTGCAAGTGTAGTAGCGTTGTGTGGCTGGCACCTCTCTTTCCTCTGAGAATTATTCTCTCTGCTGCTTTGGCAAGTGCTTGCAGCAAGGTTCTTAGAAAGGCTCTCTGTGGGATTAAATGGCATTTCCTTGGTTTTAAAAAACATGAGTCAGACTAGAAGACAGATGAGCATCTGCCCTAGAAAATGGTTATTTTTTTAAGAAACAATTTTATTTTATGTGTTTTGTTTGCATAATGTCTATGCACTGAGTGCATGCCAGGTGCCTGAGGTCGGAGGGTATTGGAATCCCAGCTGGAGTTCTGGATGGCTGTGAACACTATGTGGGTGCTAGGAATTGAACCCTGGGCCTTTGCAAGGAAAAAAAAAACTATTCCTAACCCCTCAAGCATCTTCCCATCCCTACAAATGGTATTTTGTGGAGAGTTTGCACTAGTGTGGGAAGAGTTGAGATACATGTTGTGCACTCCTTCGTGGAGGGACTAAGCTCTGATGGGTCTCACCTAGGGTAGATTCTTGAGCATGAGGCCACCCCTGAGCTCAAACTTTAGGAATTATAAGGTTCCAGAAACCAAAGTATTTTTGTTAATCTGGCAAACTAGTCAGAAATGTTGGTTGAGCCTAGACTACCAGATAGCACAAGAGCGAAGGTGCTGGCTGCAAGATCCCTGGGATCTACGTGATGGAGGACAGTTCCCTCAAACTGTCCTCTGACCTCACTCATATACCATGGCACGTGTGTACGTACACACATACACAAGTAAATGAGTAAATGTAATTTTAAAAGAAAAAAACAAAAACCTCACGATGCTGAAGCTATGCATGGTAGTGTAAGCCTTTAATTTCAGAGGCAGGGAGACTGTGTGGTTGTTGTCAGCCGGGGTTTCACACTGAAATACCATCACAAACAAAGATAAAAAACCTCCTAAATCTGAAAACAAAACAAAAAACAGTGGATCAGCACTGCCATTGGGATGGACAAGATGGGTCCTTGCCTGATAGATTTATTTGATCTAGAGGTGGAGTGGGACCAACACCTGCTTGATGGATTTCTTCGATTGGATGTGGGTGGTCCTGCAACAGACATAGAGAAGTAATAGAGGCATAAGACATTTGGACATTATAAATCGGCAATTCCAAGGTAACTTTGGAAGACTGTGTGCTTGGGTGTGGCCTTGCCCGACAAGCATTCTTTTCAGGTGCAAGTGTGTGGTGCAGTCCCTACCTGCCTGCAGGTTAATAAAGTACTGGAATGTTCCCCTCCCACGCTCTCCATTTGGTCAGCAGTGAGTGGCATGTGGCCTGATATGGACGCTGTGGGAGCTATAAAGTTAGATGGGCTTCTTTCAGCTTCTGTATGTAGAAGTTAAATAAAAATCTCCCCAGTTAGATATGCAGATTGAATGGCATTCTCTTAAAACACAAATGAGCAAGCTGGTGTTCTACACACCTGTAATCTCAATCCTGCAGAGGCTGAAGCAGGAGGATTATGAATTCCAGGCCATTCTGGGATACCCTGTTTCAAAACATCAGCAATAAGAACAAACCCCAAACCAAACCAAAGAACAAAACCAAATGTATGATTTTTACTAACTCATATGCTTGCCTTATAATCAGATTACAAAAATATATAAAGGTTTGTTTTCTAAATTTTCCTGACTTCCATGTGGAGGCCAACAAGGCTGACATGTTCTGAAAACAGTGCCACATGTACAGTTTTATTATGGGAGAATTTCAGGGTGTCTAGCATTAATTGGGGGTTCCTGTGCTGAGATGGGCCAGTGGCAGTCTTTCATAATTAGCCCTGATGTGGATGTGGCGTTGTTAGGCTTGGCCAGATGCATAAAATAGATAGCTTGTGAGTAGACAGTTTCACTGAGAAATCGTGCTTTGTACACAGAGTTGCTAAAGACCAAGGGAGTGGGGCCTGAGGTCACAAAGTCACTGTTGCTGTGACTCTCAGGGAACTGGGTGGAGAAGGGTGTTCCTCCTGGCCATATTTTGGACCATGTAGCCATGAATTCCTTCACAACCTCACTCTTTTCCCCTCAGTATTGTTGGAGAGAAAGGGCTAGGGTATGGGAGGTGGGAGTGAGGGTAGGTTAGGGGAGGGGCACTGGGTACAGAGCTGGGCTGGTGGTAGGCATTGTGGGCTTTTCAGAGAGGGGTGGGCAGAAATGTGTCCTCATCTGTGTGGTGTCTCAGCTGCGGAGGTCCAATTCTTCTGTAGTCAGGTGCTGCAGTCATGCAGCTCTCATGGTCACCAAAGCTTTGGGCCAGTGGCTATCTCCTTTATATGGAGATAGCTTATATGGGCAGGTGTGCTTACATGGAAAAACCTGTAGTCAGGGCTTCATGTCAGTCTGGTTCCTCTGCCCTGTGGTTCCTCTGCTCTGTGCACGTCTGAAGCCTAAAACTTCAATCTGGAGAAAACCGTGATGGCTCTTCATTTGCCCCTCTCCCTCCCATTTACCTCTCTTGGCCTTGGCCACAAGGTTGGGTGTCTGTCTACAGGATGCCTGAAAGGCAGGTACACCATATCACATTGGAATGCCTTCTGAGCAAGGTGAAGTGTCTTGTTGGTGTCAAGTCAGGTGGGAAGATCCCTCAGGTAGCCCTCGGGCCCAGGCTGCTGCCTAAGGGCAGGCTTTGCTTCCTTCTATGAAGTGGTAAACAGCTAGTCTGTGTTCTAGTTTCAGTTTAAAAAGCACTAGACTGACGGTGAATTTTTTTTTTTTTTTGAGACAGGGTTTCTCTGTAGTGAAAAATCTTTTTTTTTTTTTTTTTTTTTTTTTTTTGGTTTTTCGAGACAGGGTTTCTCTGTTTAACAGCTCTGGCTGTCCTGGACTCGCTTTGTAGACCAGGCTGGCCTCGAACTCGCAAAGATCCGCCTGCCTCTGCCTCCCAAGTGCTGGGATTAAAGGCGTGCGCCACCACCGCCCGGCGAAAAATCTTTTAAAATGATGAAAATATGGTATTTTTGAATATTTCTGGTTTGGGTTTTTTATAGTTCAAAATATAGTTCTGAGGCTGGGTGTGAAGGTTCATGTTTTTATTTTTATTTTTTAAATTTTTATTTTTTGGTTTTTCGAGACAGGGTTTCTCTGTGTAACAGCTCTGGCTGTCCTGGACTCACTTTGTAGACCAGGCTGGCCTCGAACTCACAGAGATCCGCCTGCCTCTGCCTCCCGAGTGCTGGGATTAAAGGCGTGCGCCACCAACGCCTGGCTTGGTTCATGTTTTTAGTTCCAGGACTTGGGAGGCAGAGGCAGGTGGATCTCTGTGAATTTGAGGCCAGGCTGGTCTACATACACAGTTCTAGGATAGCCAGGGGCTACATAATAATAGAGACCCTGTATCAAACAAACAAACAAAACAACAACAAAAAGCAAGCAAATAAATTCGAAGCCCAGCATTGTGGTGCTTGCCTGTAACCCCAGCACTTGGGAAGCAGAACAAGAGGATCGGGAGACTATCCTTGGCTACATAGCAGGTTTGAGGCTAGTCTTAGATTACTTGAGAACCTTTCTGAAAACCACAACAACAAAACTCATAATAAAAACACCAAACTCCCACAAAACAACAACAAAAACCAGTTCAGTAGCTTTTTTATTTTTTATTTTTATTTTTGGGGGAGGTGGTTGTTGCTGGCCACAGTACCAACAGACCAGAGTCTCACTTTTAATCTTACTTGGCCTATAGAAATTTTAAAGTCTTTGACCAGTTAGTTCTAAGTTTATTGGTACTGTAGACTGTTGTGAGTAAGTTCTCATAGATCCCTCACCACTATGAACACACACGCACACCCATGGTGATGGTTATATCTCCTGGGCTGGCCTCCATTTCCTAGGCTCAGTCGTTCTCCTGCCTCAGCCTCAGGAGTAGCTGGGAGGACAGGAGTGCTCCACCCTGTTGACCACATCAGTCAGTTCTCCATGTTAAGCTTTTGTTGCCAAATTTAACTGCATCCTGAGTTGTCCTGGACAGAGTAGCAAATCCCTTTCTCCTGGAAGATGACATTGCAGCCGGAGGGAAGCCACGGGGTGAGTGTCCCTGCCCGGGAGTCCCAGGCCTTCTGCCCCCAGACCTGGCATGGGGTTTTGTTTTTGTTTTGAGATCAGGTCTCCTAGGTAGCTCTGACTGTCCTGGACTCACTTTGTAGACCAGGCTGGCCTTGAACTCACAGACATCCACCTGCCCCTGCCTCCCAAGTGCTGGGATTAGAGGCGTCCACCACCACCACGCCCGACAACTACAGACAGCTGTGAACTGCCATGTGGGTGCTGGGATTTGAACTCAGGTCCTTTGGAAGAGCAGCCAGTGCTCTTAACTGCCGAGCCATCTCTCCAGTCCCTGCCTGGCTTTTGAAGCTGACATTCTTTTTTTTTTTTTTTTGGTTTTTCGAGACAGGGTTTCTCTGTTTAACAGCTCTGGCTGTCCTGGACTCACTTTGTAGACCAGGCTGGCCTCGAACTCGCAAAGATCCGCCTGCCTCTGCCTCCCAAGTGCTGGGATTAAAGGCGTGCGCCACCACCGCCCGGCCTGAAGCTGACATTCTTGTCATTGCTTTCCTTGTTGGTGGAAAGGTGTGGATCCAGTTCTGATTGCTGTGACATTTACTGCAGACCTAATTTAAAAGATTAAAAAAAAATAGCTTACAAAACAAGCAGAATATTGAGGTGTACCCTTAGAGTCCCAGCACTCTGGAAGCTGAGGCAGGAGGATAGTGAGTTTGATGTGAGACCTAGTGAGACTTAGAAAAAAATAGAAGCCACACGTCTGTGTGTTATGTTCTTGTTCCTTTGCTATACTTTTATTCTTATTTTTTAAGCTTTGCTAGGGGTAGAAGCTGGGGCTATGGAATCCCTAGGCAAATTCTCTTCATTACTATATAGTAAATTCCAGGTGAATTTTCTTTCAAAACAAGATCTTACATAGTCCAGATTGGCTTTGGTCCTCGATCCTCCTGTCTCAAGTCTCCCAAGTGCTGGGATTCAAGATCTGATTTATGTTTTATGTTTTTTTGACAAAGTCTCACTATATAGACCAGGCTGCTGGCCATGAACTCAGAGATCCACCTGTTTCTGCCTCCTGAGTGCTGGAATAAAGCTTCTTTTGTTAATGATTTTGGTATAACCCCATTCTGAGGGTGTATATTTAAAATTTCCTTTATTTTTTCTAGAATGTGTGTGTGCATGGGCACTGAAGGGCATACTTTTAAAATTAATTAATTAGTCAGGGATGATGACACACATCTTTAATATCAATACTAAATAACTATGTAAAATAATAATAGTAATTATTATTTTCATTTTTCAAGACAGAGTTTCTCTGTTTATACCTGGCTTTCCTGGAACTAGGTCTATAGACTAGGCTGGCCTCAGACTCACAGAGATCTACCTGCCTCTGCTGCCTGAGTCCTGGGATTAAAGGCTTGGGCCCCCACTGCCTGGCTATAAAATTATTTTATTTTATTTTTTTTGGTTTTGAGACAAGGTTTCTTTACATAGCCCTGGATGTTCTGGACCTTGCTATATAGACCACACTGGCTTGAAACTCATAGAAATCTGCTTGCCTCTGTCTCTTGAGTGCTGGGAGTAAAGGCATGTGCCACAATACCCATCTAAAATTATTATTTTTTTTTTTTTTGGTTTTTCGAGACAGGGTTTCTCTGTGTATCTCTGGCTGTCTTGGTCTCACTTTTGTAGACCAGGCTGGCCTCAAACTCACAGAGATCCGCCTGCCTCTGCCTCCCAAGTGCTGGGATTAAAGGCGTGTGCCACCACTGCCTGGCTAAAATTAATTTTTTGATACTATGTAGCCCCTCCTGGCCTGGAACTCTCTAGACCAAGTTAGCCTTACACAGAGATTGCTTGTTCTACCTCCGTAGTGTTTGGATTAAAGGCATGGGCCCATACCTGGCCTAGGTCTACCATGATACTCTTCAGCCCTGTCACCTTCCACCCTGAATGGTATGTCAGGAATTGAGGTCTTTGTCAGATGCCTCTTCTTTTGACTATGGATGCCCCATTTTTTTGTTTGTTTTATTTTTGAGACAAGGTTTCTCTGTGTAGCACTGACTGTCGTGAAACTCATGCTGTAGACCAGGTTGGCCTTCATCTCAGAGATCCACCTGCCTCTATCTGCCCAGCGCTGGGATTAAAGGCGTGCGCTGCTGCCACTACCACCTGACCAATGCCCCAGTTTTTAAAATTGTTCGAAATAGGGATTGGAGAGATTGATCAGTGGATACTTTGCTGCTTTTACAGAGCACCAGAGTTCAGTTCCTAGCACTCACATTGGGTAGCTCACAACTGCCTGTAATTTTAGCTCCAGAACATCACACATTTTCTCTGGCCTCCACAGGCAGGCCCCCCTTCTGCCCACATGTGCACATCTGTTCTCTTCCCTCTCTCTCACACACACTTTATGAAATAATAGACTTGTTTTTTGCTGGTGTAATCACTGCTGAGCTGGCACGTCTGTCTCTGTTACCCTAGAGGGATCTGTATCAGTAAGTGAAAGAGGTAGAAGAAGAAAATGGGCCCCACATTCCCTTAGGAGAGCAAGCTCCCATGACTCAAAGACCTGCCCTGTGTCCCACTTCTTTTAGGTTGCTTCCACCAATGACCTCCCAGCAGCTCCAAGCTTGGGGACAAGCCTTTAACACATTGGCTTTTGGGGGACATCTCAGATTCAAACAAAAGCTGTTTGCACTCTCACATACACTAGTTGCCTGTTTGTTAAGCCCAAGAGGTTCCTCAGCCCTCACAGATGGTCTTCTTTCTTTCTGTTTGCTCCATTTGCTTAAGTCCCTGGGACTGTCCTAGCTGCTAACCTGTGGTGTTCAGTCCCACTGGCGTGTTGGACACCATGTGTGCTGCTCCACCTGCTCGACCCTCTTTTCAAGTTTTACCTTATGCCATTCACAGCCTGTGCCTGTCCTTGATCCTTGTAAGTTGTTTCTAATTTTTTGCCCATGGGGTGACATTTTCCTAGACATTAGTAGTCCCACCTTGGTATTTGAATGATCCTATTGTCTATAAATACCACAAAGCTTTGTTCTAGGCTGAAGTCATGCTATTTGGGGGCAGTTCTATTCCCCAAATACGACCTCATATGTACATATGTCCCTTTGGACTGTTATTCTCCACACTCTGCTGATGCTCCTGGCCATGTGGAATGAGGTACTTTTCTCTAACCCTTGGGGTATATCCTCCTTCCTGCTTCAGCTGTTTGTCTTGAAGCTCCTTCTACCATGAACCTCTCTGCTTCAGTAGCCCACACCATAGTCCCACCTACCTCTGACTTTGCCCAATCTCACACCTCAGCATTTATTCAACCAATCAGAGACCGTGTAGATAACAGACAGCAAGCAGGACCAATTAATTAACATTTAGAATGCATAACATCACACCATCATAGTTGGGAGACAGAAGCAGGTAGATATCTGTGATATTTTTTTTTTTTTGGTTTTTCAAGACAGGGTTTCTCTGTTTAACAGCTCTGGCTGTCCTGGACTTGCTTTGTAGATCAGGCTGGCCTTGAACTCACAGAGATCCGCCTGCCTCTGCCTCCCAAGTGCTGGGATTAAAGGCGTGCGCCACCACCGCCCAGCTGATATCTGTGAGTTTTGAGGCTAGCCTAGTCTACAAAGTAAGTCCAGGACAGCCAGGGGTATTACATAGAGAAACCCTGTCTTGAAAAACAAAACAGGGCTGGAGAGATGGCTCAGAGGTTAAGAACACTGACTGCTCTTCCAGGGGTCCTGAGTTCAATTCCCAGCAACCACATGGTGGCTTACAACCATCCATAATGAGATCTGGTGCCCTCTTCTGGAGTGAACGTATACATGTAGGCAGAACACTGTATACACAATAAATAAAATCTTAAAAAAAAAAAAAAGAAAAGAAAAAGCTGGGCGGTGGTGGCGCAGGCCTTTAATCCCAGCACTTGGGAGGCAGAGGCAGGTGGATCTTTGTGAGTTCAAGGACATCCTGGTCTACAAAGAGAGTCGAGGACAGCCAGAGCTGTTATACAGAGAAACCCTGTCTTGAAAAGACCAAAAAAAAAAAAAAAAAAGAAAAGAAAAACAAAATAAAACAAAAAAAGAAATAAAAAAGAAAAAACCCAACCCCCTCGCCCGAAACCAACCAAGCAAAAAAATTACATGTAGTATTTGTCCTTTTAGTGGGGGCAGGCAAGGTCTCAATAAATAGATAGAGCAGGTTACCCTCAAACTTACAGAAATCTGCCTACTTCTGCTTTCTGAGCCCTGGAATTTAAGGTGTGCATCACCATGCCTGGCTGTGGTGCATATTTTTAATGCCAACCCTTGGAAGGAGTGCAGAACTTCTGGGGCTAGCTGGCTGGTCAGTGAATTCTAGGTTCAGTGGCTAAATAAAACAACCCCCCCCATAAAATAAACAAACCAAAAAACCAAGATGGGCTGGGAGGTGTTGGGCTTTAATCCCAGCATTTGGGAGGGAAAGGCAGTTGGATCTCTACAGAGGGAGTTTGCTTTAGTTAGGGTTCTATTGGTGTGAAGAGACACCATGACCATGATAACCTTTTGTTGTTGTTTTTTGAGACAGGTTTTTTTGTTTTTGTTTTTTTTTGTTCTTGTTGTTGTAGTTCATTTTCAAGATGGGTTTCTTTGTGTAATAGCCCTGGTTGTCCTGGACTCAATTTGTAGACCAGGCTGGCCTTGAACTCACAGAGATTCTCCTGCCTCTGCCTCCCTAGTGTAGGCCACAGCAATTACAGACAGCTGTGAACTGCCATGTGGGTGCTGGGATTTGAACCTGGGTCCTTTGGAAGAGCAGCCAGTACTCTTAACTGCTGAGCTATCTCTCCAGCCCACACCACAACTCTTAAAAAGGAAAATATTTAATTTGGGAATTTGGGTCTGGCTTTCAGTTTCAGAGGTTTAGTCCATTATCTTGGAGAGAAATATGGCAGCACACAGGCAGATATGGTGTTGGAGAAGGAGCTGAGAATTCTACATCTTGATTCAAGACAGCAGAAGGAGACTGTGTGCCATATTGTGCTTATCTTGAGCATAGGAGACCTCAGCGCCCACCCCCACAGTGACACACTTCCTCTCTAACAAGGCTACACCTACTCCAACAAGGCCCCATCTCCTAATAGTACCACTCCCTGTGGACTAAGGGGCTATATCTATTGAAACCACCACATTCCACTCCCTGGCCTGCATAGGCATGTAGCCATAACATAATGCAAAATGCTTTTAGTCCAGCTTCAAAAGTCCCCGTAGTCTGTCACAGTTTTAACAGTATTTAAAAGTTCAAAGTCTCTTCTGAGATTCATACAATCTCTTACCTGTAATCCTCTATAAAATCAAAATAAAAACATATCATATACTTCCAACATATAATGACACAGGATATACATTACTGGTCCAAAATGTAGGGAAAGGAATAGAGTGAGGAAATACTGGACCAAAGCAGACCAAAAACCAGCTGGACAAATTCCAAACTGCACCTCCATGTCTAGTGTCAAAGTGCTCTTCAAATCTCCAATTCTTTTCAGCTTTGTTTACTGAAACGCACTTCTTTCTCTTGGATTGGTTCTCCTCCCTCCCTGTTAGCAGGCTCTGGTATCTGTAACCTCTTAGGGTCTCCAAGGCAATCCAGGGTTCACCTTCATAGCTTTACACAGCACCCTCTCTGGGTCTCCATGCAGGGACACTCCTGCCACATACCTGACCTCAATGACTTTCAGAAGGTGATTCCATAACCCCTTTGTTCTGTCCTTGACTCTAAAGCCTTTTCCATGTGACTGAAGCTGCCAAATTCTCCTGCTCGCTGGGGCTGGAACATGGACCTCTAGTGTAAAATCTTCACTATTTTACGTTTTTAGTAGTTTCCTTCACTGCCTTAGCTTGGCTGGAATTTGCTCTGTAGAACAGGTTAACCTTGAACTCAGAGATCTGCATGCCTCTGTCTCCTGTGTACTACCAGGCCTGGACCTGGACCTAAGCTGTTTTTTTTTAAATTTATTTTTTATTTCTTCAAGTTATATCTCAATCGCAATCCCCTCTCTACTCGCCCCCCCCATCCAGTTCCACCCTCCCACACTCTTCCCCCTCAACCCCCCCATCCACTTCCTTTTTTTAAGTTTAAGGTATATCTTTTCCCCCTCAACAGCTCCCCCTTTCAGTCCAACAAATGGCTCTTTCTCTTATAACAACAAATACAATACAAAACAACAGAAATAATTAGGCCACAATTATGAGTTATAGGGCTTAGCATACATTCCCAATGTCCAGTCCATACGTATTTGGCACCTGACTTTAACATTCTACTATCTAACCATCTCCATGAGTTTAAAGTTCTATATCCAACTCAGCTTCCATCCTAACTTGCATCACAATTTTAAAAACATCTTCTTAGATCCAGAACACCCTCTTAATTCCTAAACAACTCAAAATTTAACTATGAGACTGTAGCTATCTAGTCTTCAACCACATCAGAGACCTGAGAGGGATAAATATATCTGATGATACAGGAAGTACAGGACCAGCAGCTTCCAAAACTAAGAAATGACATACCAGTGGCTGCCTGGACAGTTCCCAGTTTCTCTCCAACATTACAGCATCAGTCTTCAGCCGTTTGGCCCCCTAAGCTGTTTTTAAAATTCCTTTTCACAAGATGGTAGCTTGGCTGGATGGGGTCTTCTCCAGAAGGTCACCATTCCTTTTATTCCAATTCTTTCTTTTTTTTTTTTTTTTTGTTTTTTTTTTTTGAGACAGGGTTTCTCTGTATATCTCTGGCTGTCCTGGACTCGCTTTGTAGACCAGGCTGGCCTCGAACTCACAGAGATCCGCCTGCCTCTGCCTCCCAAGTGCTGGGATTAAAGGCGTGAGCCACCACCGCCTGGCTTATTCCAATTCTTAATCTGTTTATCTCCTTGAACATAGGACTTAATTCCATTCCACATTTGGTGCCCCCTTTCTCCTCAATCTAACATTTTGTATTTTCCCTTGCTCAGTTTGCTCCTTTTCATCAAAATGCTCGTCATAAGAGTGAGCAGTAGTGTCTGGGTGGTGGTGGCTCTCAACTTTAATTCCAGCACTTGTGAGACAGGGAGAGGTGTGTGAGATCAAAGCCAGCTTGGACTACAGAGTGAGTTCCAGGACAGCCAAGGCCACACAGAGAAACCCTGTCTCAAAAAAACAAAACCAAGCTAAAACAAAACAAAAACCTTCACCACCCCTCCCTCCCAACAAAAAGAATGAACCGTAGTAACCACAGAGCAGAGTCTGTGCTAGGCTGTTTTGAGATTTTTTTGCCAGTGCTATTAATCTAAATCTCTTCACTTTAGCCTCAGGCAAACTCTTCTGACAAGGTAAAAAAGCAGCCACATTCTCCCCCAAAATATTACTAGAATGATTTCTAGACAACATACTAAAAGTCTTCTCTGAAACGTGTTAAGCCAGGCCTCCATAGTTCAAATCACCTCAGCACCACTGTCTTGCATGCTTCTATTAGTATGGCCCATTAAGCCCCACTTAAAGCTTTCCAAATCCAAAGTCCCCAAATCCACATTCCTCCGAACAGAATCATGGTCAGGCCTATCACAGCAATACCCTAGTCCCTGGTACCAACTTCTTTCTCACGGTTTTATTGTTGTAAAGAGACACCATGACCATGGCCACTCTTTTTTTTTTTTAAGATTTATTTATTATGTATTCTGTCTGCATGTATGCCTGCAGGCCAGAAGAGGGCACCAGATCATATTATAGATGGTTGTGAGCCACCATGTGGTTGCTGGGAATTGAACTCATGACCTCTGGAAGAGCAGTCAGTGCTCTTTACCTCTGAGCCATCTCTCCAGCCCAACCATGGCCACTCATATACAGGAAAATTTAATTGGGCCTGGCTTACAGTTTCAGAGGTTTAGTCCATATCACCATGGTGTCACAACTTTGTCACAACTTACAGGCAGACATGCTGGAGAAGGAGCTGAGAGTTCTATATCTTGTTCCTCAGGCAGCAGAAAGACTGTGAGCTACACTAGGCCTAGCTTGAGCATAGGGGACCTCAAAGCCCACCCCACACTTTGTGTGACACACTTGGCCACACCTCCTAATAGTGCTGTTCCCTATGGACTGAGCATTCAAACACATGAGTCTGTGGGGGGCATACCTATTTAATCCACTACAGAGTTCCAAGAGGGCAAAGTGAATGGTGCCTGAGGAATGGTACCTGAGAATGAGCTCTAGCTTCTACATGCATACACAGGTAGGCACTTCCACATAGAAATATGTGCACATATCCAGATATGAAAGAGAAAAAAAGAACAAACCCTAGTTACTTTGGCTCACAACTTACCTGAGTGGATCTCACAGATTGTTCTGGTGTCTGAAAGGGATCTGTGGTAAATTCTCTTACCAAACTATGTGCTGAGTGTTGTTCCTTTGAAAGGGCTCAAGTACTCTCTTTGACTGGCTGTTACTTTTAGGGTGGGGACATGCACTAGGGATGGTGGCTTAGTGGTCACGGTGGTTAACATGGTCACTATATGACCAGGAATTCCTCTGTGAGGCATGTGTCTAAGAAAAAGGAAATGCACATACAGAAACCTACATGTGAATATTCCTAGTGATGTCTTCCTTCCTTCCTTCCTTCCTTCCTTCCTTCCTTCCTTCCTTCCTT
>CAJQZJ010032885.1:1140909-1184928 GCA_907164525.1 Lophiomys imhausi
TCTGTTCTTTGTCCTGATTCTCTACTGCCCCATATATTTGTGGGCCCCGCTGTCCGCTTTTTGGACGAGCACCACCATAACCTTGAGTTAAAGGCTGGCCATGGATGTTTGTCACTGAATGGCATTCATTAGCCCAATGGTTCCCTTTTTTACATTTTGGGCATAACCCCGGCCGCCTGGGGCGTTGTACACTTCCTGTACTTTCTGTACTCCTTCCCCTGGGGCACTGTCTTTTAAAGTGTCCCATCTTGCCACACTTAAAACAAACTCCTGGACTTCCTCCACCTTTTCTGGTCAACTGTCCTACCGCGGCAGCAAGACCAGCATTAGTTAACGGTCCTCCAAGTTCTCTACACACTTTCATCCAGGCTTCTAGCCCTTTACTCTTGTAAGGGGTGATAGCGGCTCTACACTCTTTGGTACATTGCTCATAGACCAACTGTTTTATTAGTGGCATAGCAGCATCCGGGTCACCAAAAATCTTCCCTGCTGCTTCCACCAATCGTGCCACAAAGTCTGAAAAGGGCTCCATGGGGCCCTGTAGAATCTTAGTTAAGTTCCCACTCACCTCCCCTTTGTTAGGAAGGGATTTCCAAGCCTTGATAGCTGTCTGGTTTATTTGTTCATAAACCTGATTGGGATATCCTGTCTGCTGGTTGGCAAATCTCCCCTGCCCAAGCAGCATATCTCTATCCCAGGCTGGATTTCCATCTCTCTGATTAATGGCTGCTTGCTCAGTGGCATACTCAATCAAGAAAGCTTTCCAGTCTAAATATTGCCCTGGACTTTAGCAGGCGCGGGCCAGGCCACTCCAATCACTCGGAGTCATACAATGTCTGCTTAATGCTTCCACTTGAGCCAATGTAAAAGAAGCAGTAATGCCATAGGTACGAACCGACTCTGCAAGGGATTTAACTCATTTAAAATCAAGCGGTTCTTCGTACCTGTTCCCTTGTGGATCTTGGTATACCGAAGGTGGAAACCAGCGCCATTTTTAGGGCGCGGCACGTTGCAGCTCTCTACAACTTCTCTCCAAGCTATGTAGCAGGTGAATTCTGCTTCTGGATAAAAAGTAGGTTCACAAATGGACTGAACCCATTCCCTTACCCTTTTTACTTTAAATACCTCTTGGCTGAAATGAAACTCTACAGTGAGTGACGCAGTAGTTTACGGTCCTGGAAGGAAGAGCTACCTGAATGTCCATTTCTCATCCATTCCACACAGCTGGGCCTGTGTCACCACAGGAACTTAGAGCCACAGCCCAAGTCTTTTTGGAGACTCTCAGGTGACAGCTGTGTGCTGTAAGACCACCTAAGCTCCTGAGGCTGGGCCTCTTGCTGGGAACACTCTGATATCTCTTTAGAGCAGGATTTGACAGAGCCTGATGCTCAAAGGAGATATGGAAATAAGGTCTGTGCTAGGGATAGGATGGGTATGTCCCACCAAGCCTGGCTTTTTATTCTTAACTTTTTTCTTTTTATTTTTTGCTTATGTTGTAGTTTAGGCTAGCCTCCAGCTCACAGCAATCTTGCTTCAGCCTCCTGAATACTGGGATTATAAATTTGCACTATATATCTGGCTAAAGACAGGACTAAAGAAAACTTCAGGGGAAAAAAAGCTTCTCTTTACCTTGTTCCATCAGGGGTGAGAACCATGATGTGAGAATGTTGGGCTCTAGGCCTTGCGCCATTGGCCCCAGCTGCATAGAACCCTGTTTGCCTGCCCTTCTCACCTGCACATCTGGAGCTTTTGGGGGCAGAACTGGACTCAGAAGTGCTGTTGGTTCAGCCATAGTGAGCCCTGCTCATGAGCAAGTGTTCACTGGAGATAAGTGATGCTGGACAGTCTTGCTGGGCAGCTGTGGACTGAAGCTAGGCCCTGCAGGGTTTGATGTGGCTAAGCCAGTGTGGACTCTGCCAGCCTTGGGCCTGGGTTGGCCTGTGCTGTGTTTTGTGTTGCAGATGGATTGTTTCTGGAGGAGCAACCATTAAATCAGGACTAGTTTGAGAGGGTCCTTTATTTTTATGTATATTTTTATTATCTTTTATTACAATTCCATACATGAATTCATTGTATCTCGATCATATCCACCCTCAGCTCTTCCCTCCTATTTCCCTCAACTCCATCACTTCCCTTTCTCACTTTCATTGAGAGGGCCCTTTAAGCTTTTTTTTTTTTTTTTTTTTTTTTTTTTTTTGGTTTTTCAAGATAGGGTTTCTCTGTGTAACAGTACTGATTGTCCTGGGCTCACTTTGTAGACCAGGCTGGTCTTGAACTCACAGAGATCCACCTGCCTCTGCCTCCCAAGTGCTGGAATTAAAGACATGCGCCACCACGCCCGGCTCCCCTTTAAGCTTCTTAAAACTTTTATTTTATGTGTACAAGTGTTTTGTTTGCATGCATGTCTGTGTACTGGAGGGCTTCAGATCCCCTGGGACTGAAGTTACAAATGATTGTGAGATGCCATGTGGGTGCTGGGAATCAAACTTTGGTTCTGTAAAGGGCAGACAATGCTCTTAACTGCTGAGCCAACTCTCCAGTGCTCCCCTCCCATTTGTTATAGTTGTATCTCGGTGGGACTCTAAGATGTTAGAGTCCAAAATAGCCACAGAAACCACTCAGTCACTAATCTCAGTCAGATACTGATGGTTTATTGAATGCACACCCCAAAACTGGTCATGGCCATCATAACCAGGGTCACAGAGGTCTCGGAGCCTAACTGTGACGTCAGTCTGCTTCCCAGGCAGGGTTTTTATAAGAGAAACCATATCCAGGTAACCAGGTCTAGGAAACAAACCCCATCCTGGTAGCAACCAGGTTCGTGTATGAAACAAACTGCATCCAAGGAACTACTAGGTAGGAAGCAAGGGGAGGGCAGCACTACATCATTTTGACTAGCTAGACAAAGCATTTCTAACTGAACTTTAATTTGATTGTTCCCAAGTGGAACTGTAGCAGGGGCCTCTTCTGAGTGTCAAAGTAACAAAGTCTGAGTAATTTCATCTTATAACTAAAATGGAGACTGAAGACAAAAATGGTTTAGTTATACTAAGAGCTAAAGCAGATCTCAACACCCTTAAAATTTACTTCTATTTTCTGTATCTGAGTGTTTGCCTGTATGCATGTTATGCATATGTTCCATGTGCATACAGTGTTCTTGTAGGCAAGAATAGAGCATCAAATCTGTTGGAGCTGGAATTGGAGGAGTTCTGAATGTGTGACAAGGTGCTGGGAACTGAACTTGAGTCCTCTGCAACAGCAGCAAGTGCTTGTAACCACCTCTCCAGCCTTGAGTTTGTTTTATTTTTTTTTATTTGAGGCCAATTCAATTTTATTGAAAAAGAATCCTAAAATTCAAATTTATTTTTAAGTTGTACATAATAACCACAAAAATTATACATATTAATTGGTAACTTGTGTGGTACCGTGTGTGTGTGTGTGTGTGTGTGTGTGTGTGTGTGTGTGTGTGTGTTGTCTGTAATGCTTTTTTTGTTTGTTTGATTTTCAAGACAGGGTTTCTCTGTGTAGCCTGGCTGTCCTGGACTCTCTTTGTAGACTAGGCTGGCTCAAACTCATAGAGATCTATCCCTGCCTCTGCCTCCTGAGTGCTGGGATTAAAGGTGTGTACCACCATGCCGGACCCTGTAATGCTTTTATGCATAAAACTTTTACGTTTTCTTTTGCTTTTTTATTCATTTGAGAATTTCATACATGTAAACAGTAAAATTTCATCATATCTGTTTCTTATTTTTTCTCCACCAATTTCCTCTGTATTCCCTCTCCAAAGTATTTCCCTCTGAATGTCATGATGTCTTCTGTTTTTGTTTTAAACTCACCTAAGCCCAATTAACGTTGCTCATATGCATGGGTGTGGGCATTTACTGGAGTTTGGAAAACCTGTAAGTGGCCACTTACACCCTCGAGGAGAAGAAGGATTCTCCCGTTTTAAGCAGCTATCAGTTGTTGAGGCAATTGTTTTGTCTTCTTTTTTGAGATGTGGTCTCACTACCTCTGCCTCCTGGGTGCTGGGGTAAGAAGTTTCTACCACCATGCCTGGCAAAGCTATTTTTAAAGTTTGGATTTCACTTATTATTATTGTGTGTGTGTGGGGAGTGTGGTGTGGATGTGGAGGAGAACTCTGGAGTTGGTTCTCTTGAGCTTCTGCCTTTGCCTGGGTTGTGAGATCAATCTCAGATTGCCACGCTTGTGCAGCAAGTGCCTTTACCACTGTGCTGCCTTCTGGTCTCTTTAAATTGTTTTTCTTGCTGTTTCAAAGAGTGATTTAAACATACAAGACTTGTTTGTACACACAGCTATCCTTATCTGGTAAGGTGTGTGGTCCTGGTTAATTCCCCTGCCATCTCTAGACTGTAGTTTACCTGCCAATCCAAGTAAAGTCAAAAGACAGGCTTGTAAGAAGCCAGGGTTAGCCGGGCGGTGGTGGCGCACGCCTTTAATCCCAGCACTTGGGAGGCAGAGGCAGGCGGATCTTTGTGAGTTCGAGGCCAGCCTGGTCTACAAAGCGAGTCCAGGACAGCCAGAGATATTCAGAGAAACCCTGTCTCGAAAAACCAAAAAAAAAAAAAAAAAAAGAAGCCAGGGTTTGTGGAAGATGGGTAGTTCTCTAGCAACGACAGATATCACACGCAGTGAAAGGTTGATGGTCATGAAGTGGTTGGTTTTCCATTTTTTCTAACTTCATTTTGCATTGTGGGTAAACTTTTTAGGTTTTGCAGGTTCGAGAGTTTCATGAGAGAAGACAGTAGGAAGCTCGTGGGATTAAACTACTATTTTTCTGTGCTCATGGAAGTCAGCTTCCATGAGCTGTAGCTGATGGCTTACTGGGGGAAGCCCACCCTCAGCAGGTGTTGTGAGTGCTTTCCACCCTCAGAGCTATGTTGCACAGGTAGAAAGAATTGAACCGGAGGTGTAGTGCACCCTTTGTGGGGTGCTGCTTCCAGGAGGTGCTGCGGTCCCACTTCTCTACCGTGTTCATGGAGTCTTGCCTTGCTGTGACTATGTCATCTGGGGTCTTAGGTTCTGCTGCTGATCCCGAAGCAGTTTACTTCTTTCCTTGGTTTTGTCTTCAAGTTGTGAGGCTGAGTGGAGACCCCAGGGCTTTGTTTCTGGTGTCCCGTGTCGTCTGGCATCCCTGTGGCTCACAGTTCCTTCCCCTGCCAGCCCTACTGAAAACCACGAATCTGGCATCAGTTCTCAGTGTGGGTATCAGCAGGAATGAGTGCTTCTTTAGAGGCAATGAAATAATTATTTATATTCTTTTTTTCCTAGGTAAAAGTAAAGAAGCTGAAATAAAGAGGATAAACAAGGAACTGGCAAATATTAGATCAAAATTTAAAGGTAAGTGCTACCCCTTTCCTATAACACAGTAAGGGCCTTGTGATGATTTTTAATCTTCTTTGTCAACCTACTGTCATCTGGAATCCATCTGGACATGTCTGTGAAGAATCGTTTAGATTAGGTTCATTGAAGTAGGAAGACACCGTAAATGTGTGTAGTACTATTCCATAGGTTGAGGGACCCTGAACTGAATTAAAAGGAGAAAGTAAGCTGAGTACATTTCCAGCCTCAGGAATGCTCCTAATTCAGCCATAGTGAGCCATAGCAGACCTATCTGTGGGTTCATTTTTTTTTTTTTTTTTTTTGAGATAGGTTCTCTTTAGCTCTTGCTGTCCTGCTACTCACTTTGTAGACCAGGCTGGCCTTGAACTCACAGAAATCCTCCTGCCTCTGCCTCCTGAATGCTGGAATTAAAGCCATGCACCACCACGCCCTGCCTGGGTTCATCTTTTTTGTTTCCTGACTGCATGCAATGTGACTTAAGTTCCTGCAGCTGACCTCTTCAGCGTGATGGACACACTCTTGAGCTGTGAACCAGAATAAACCCTCCCTTAAGTTGCTTTCATTAGGTATTTCTGTCGCAACTATCAGAAAAGTAATAAATACAGAAACAATCTTTTTTTTTTGGTTTTTTGAGACAGGGTTTCTCTGTGTAATAGCCTTGGCTGTCCTGGACTTGCTTTGTAAACCAGGTTGGCCTTGAACTCACAGAGATCCACCTGCCTCTGCCTCTCAAGTGCTAGGCAGAAACAATCTTTTAACGGTTTTTTTTTTTTTTTGGTTTTTCGAGACAGGGTTTCTCTGTGTAACAGCCCTGGCTGTCCTGGACTTGCTTTGTAGACCAGGCTGGCCTCGAACTCACAGAGATCCACCTGCCTCTGCCTCCCAAGTGCTGGGATTAAAGGCGTGCGCCACCACGCCCGGCTCTTTTAACGGTTTTTTTAAACCCCTAAAACACATCAAGTTCTTAGTATAGTAAATCCAGCCATTGAGGGATCCAGGTAGGGAGAACAGATTGTGTTGAATTGTTGGTTAGCCTTTTCCTAGCTTTGACTTTGATCTTTTTAGTGGTTGGAAATAACACTGACCTGGTGTCTTGTCTGGAAAGTGCTGCTCAGCGCCATGGACCCCTAGGTGCCAATGTCTGTTAAATATACAGAATATCCTTGCTGGTTGCTTATCTGAGGTATTATGAATAACCCCAGTGTATCAGCCTTGTCAGCTGAAGAGAGAGAGGCCTGTCTTTACCAGGCTGCTTCTGCTAACAAGGCATATGCTCCACTGAGCATTCTTTCTTTTTTTTTTTTTTTGGTTTTTCGAGACAGGGTTTCTCTGTGTAACAGCTCTGGCTGTCCTGGTCTCACTTTTGTAGACCAGGCTGGCCTCGAACTCACAGAGATCCGCCTGCCTCTGCCTCCCAAGTGCTGGAATTAAAGGCGTGCGCCAC
Organism: Lophiomys imhausi; assembly: GCA_907164525.1. Taxonomy (NCBI): domain Eukaryota; kingdom Metazoa; phylum Chordata; class Mammalia; order Rodentia; family Muridae; genus Lophiomys; species Lophiomys imhausi. The sequence continues at coordinate 1,147,715 of CAJQZJ010032885.1, forward strand.
CACCGCCCAGCTCCACTGAGCATTCTTATCTTGAAACACTGAACAGCTCAGGCTTAGAATCCTGTTTGTAGGACATTTGGGAAAGCCTAGCTAACCCTTTATGCTGAGTAATACCATGAGAACGATAAGAACAGCTGGAGTTTCCTAGAAATGGTGAGCAGAGAAGAAGCTTGAATTGTATCCCAAAGAGGTACACAATCAGTAAGAGTTAGCCTGTGGCCTCCTAAAATCTCAGGATGGGTGACTCAGAGGCCTCGAAAGTGGATTTGCTGGATAGTCAGGCTGTGTGAAAACTAGTGGAATTTAAATTATTACTTGCCTGAGTATTTGCTCTTGAGCCATCAGAAAGTTAAATTTGGGTATTTTAAAACAGGCCTCTGAAAGTCCTGGCACTGTACATGTAGTGACTGTCTTAGTGAGTATTTTTGACAATCTCTCTCACTGCTCTGTAAGGAGTGGGGCTGCCTGTTTGCTTCTCTGAAGGTTGAGAATGCTAATAGTTTTTTCTCCAGATGCAGACCCCATGATGGTGTTGCAATGCCAAAGACTTATAGGGGATACCAGTGCACTATAATGGGGGGTGGTGGGTACAGGCCCTGGGTAGAGATACTGATAGTCACCTGAAACCCTTTGGGGAGCTGTGGAGTCAGGCCTGCCTCTGGTACCTTATGGCACCCTGGTCAGGCTCAGGCAAAGTTCAACAGAGTTGGACACAGCCATCCCTCCAGCTTCCATATGCTGGCAGCTCTGGACCCTCACTGTGAAGGGCCTATGTGTGCTATGCTAACTGTGTTATATGAGGAAATATATATTGCTCATTTGATAAAAGATGAATACATAATACATTTTAATCTATATGATTAATACAGAGTTGTGACTTTCAAAGTGGGAAGGGTAAAATTTGAATGTTGAAATAAGAAAAATATTATTTTATCCTGTGTTTATGGGTGTTTTGCCTGCATGTATGTTTGTGTACCATTTGTGTGCCTGGTGCACACAGAGGCCAGAAGAGGGCATCAGATCCCCTGGAACTGAAGTTACAGATGACTGTGAGCTGCCATATGGGTGCTGCAAATCAAATCTTGGTCTTCTGACCCTACTCCATTGCTGGTGGGAGTGCAGGCTTGTGCAACCACTATGGAGGTCAGTCTGGCGATACCTTAGAAAACTTGGAATAACTTTGCCTCAGGACTCAGCCATACCACTTTTGGGTATACACCCAAATGTCTCCTCACGGAATCATAAGGAAGTTTCCTCATCTATGTTCATAGCAGCCTTATTTGTAATAGCTGGAAACTGGAAACAACCCAGATGTCCCTCAACCGAGAATGGGTTAAAAAACTGTGGTACATCTACACAATGGAATATTATTCAGCTGTCAGGAACAATGAAATTATGCAATTTGCAGCCAAATGGATGGAACTAGAAAAGCTCATCCTGAGTGAGCTAACCCAGACTCAGAAGGATGCATATGGCATCTATTCACTTATAGTAGGATTTTAGCTATATAGTAGAGGATATTGATACTATAACTAACACACTAAAGGGAACATGGACATAGACTTTTTATTTTTTTCTATTTTTTATCCTTTTTTATCTGTTTGTCTGCTTATTTGTTTGTTTGTTTTTTAGTTCTCTCTCCCGGGCAATGAGACACTTTTCACTGATGGTACTGCCTCGTAGACCCCCAATGAATGAGGAGGCTCTTGGCCCTCATACGACCTCTGAACTGAGATGAGGGACTGTTATATAGGGATACCCCACCCCAGAGAAATGGGATGGAAGGGTTAGGGTGTAAAGAAAAAAAAATGAAACGTGAGGTTTCGGCCTTTTGCTACTAATTGTCATAAAATGTTTAGGATAATTAAGAAATGCAAACTTGCCGGGCGGTGGTGGCGCACGCCTTTAAATCCCAGCACTTGGGAGGCAGAGGCAGGCGGATCTTTGTGAGTTTGAGGCCAGCCTGGTCTACAAAGTGAGTCCAGGACAGCCAAGGATACACAGAGAAACCCTGTCTCGAAAAACCAAAAAAAAAAAAAAAAGAAATGCAAACTAATAGTCATGCAAGCCGGTCATTTTGTTAGGTACTATGACAGTCTATTATAGTTATTTTCTAAGCTAATCAGAAATAAAGCTGCTAAGAATCAAGCAACATCTGCTTATCTTAATATAAGAGATAGATAGGGCTTCTTCAAAAAACCTCAAGGGATCTGCAGAATATGGCATTCAAAGAAGTTTTCTTAACTTTAGATTTTTTTATATTGAGACATATCAACTCCTGACAGCACCCCCTATTCTCCTCCAAATAGAAGATGAGCATCGAAGAATCTCCAGTGGGAGATGATTGAATTAGTCGCAAGCCTATCTCTTGGCAGGAAAAGCCCCTTGCCCCAACTGTAGACAGAATGCTGTCCAAAAAGGACAAAACAGCCGGGCGGTGGTGGCGCACGCCTTTAATCCCAGCACTTGGGAGGCAGAGGCAGGCGGATCTTTGTGAGTTCGAGGCCAGCCTGGTCTACAAAGCGAGTCCAGGACAGCCAAGGATACAAAGAGAAACCCTGTCTCGAAAAACAAAAAAAAAAGGACAAAACCTGGAAGCAGGTAAGTCGACAGCCTGGCTCTGCCAAGACAGGATAGGCAAGTCCTTCATAACCTCTGCTCTACAATAAATGTCTGTCAGAGAAACGGGGCCAAATGACTGAAGATCGATGCTGTAATGTATGGAGAGAAAGTGGGAACTGCCCAGGCAGCCACTGGTATGTCATTTCTTAGTTTTGGAAGCTGCAGGCCCTGTACTTCCTATAAAATCAGATATATTTATCCCTCTCAGGTCTTTGAGGTGGTTGAAGAACAGATAGCTAGAGCCTCATAATTAAATTTTGAGTTGTTTAGGAGTCAAGAGAGTGTTATAGATCTGGGATGATGCTTATAAAATTGTGTTGCAAGTTAGTATGAATGTTGAGTCAGATATAGAACTTTAAACTCATGGGGATGGTTAGATAGTAGAAAGTTAAAGTCAGATACCAAATACATATGGACTGGACATTGGGAATGTATGCTAAGCTATATAACCCTCATAACTGTGGCCTAATTACCTCTTGTTTTGTATTGTATCTATTTTTATAAGAGAAAGAACCATTTGTTGGACTGAAAAGGGGAACTGATGGGGGAAATAAGATATACCTTAAACTTAAAAAAAAAAAAAAGGGAAGAGAATGGGGGGTTGAGGGTGGGAGGGTGGGACTGGAGGGGGGAGTAGGGAGGGGAATGTGATTGAGATGTAACTTGAAGAAATAAATAAATTATTAAAAAAATAAAAAAAGTCATTGGATAGAAAAAAAAAAAAGATCTGCTGTAGGCAAGCCTGAAGGGGATTTTCTTAATTAGTAATTAATGAAGGAGGGTCCAGCCCTTTATAGGCGGTGCCACCTCTGGGCTGGTGATCCTGGGTTCTATAAGAAACCAGGCAGAGCAAGCCACAGGGAACAAGCCAGTAAGCAGCAGCCCTCCATGGCCTCTGCATCAGCTCCCGCCTCCAGGCTGTTCCTGTTTGATTTTCTGTCCCGATATCCTTAAATTATGAACAACAATGCTGTAAGCCAAATAAACTGCTTTCTCCCCCCAAAAAATCTTGGTCCTCTGGAAGAACAGCCTATGTTCTTAACCACAGAGACGCCTTTTCAGCCCCAAATGTTGATTTTTTTTTTTTTTTTTGAGACTTCTCTGTGCAGCTCTGACTGTCCTGGACTCCCTTTGTAAACAAGTCTGGCCTCAAACTCACAGAGATCTGCCTGTCTCTGCCTCCTGAGTTTTAGGATTGAGGGGGGGGCACCACCACACCTGGCTAAATATTGACATTTTTGTTAGTATTAAGAGCAGTAATCTGGGCTAGAAGAATGGCTCATTGTTTAAGAGCACTGGCTGCTCTTCCAGAGGTTCTGAGTTCAGTTCCCAGCAACCACATGGTGGCTTATAGCCATCTATAATGAGATCTTGTGCCTTCTCTAGACTGCAGGCATACATGCAGACAGAACACTGCATATATAATAGATAAGTAAATCTTAAAAAAAAAGAACAATAATCTAATGTGTTTATGTATAAGTTAAAAATTAAGAACTTTAGTGCCTGAGAGATGACTCATTGATTAAGGGTACTTCCTTAGCCTGACAATCATTCCTGAAAACCACATTGTAGGGAAGAGAACAGACTTTTGAAAGTTGACCTCTGACTTCCACATGTGCATCCTGGCATGTGTGTTCCCCCCATGAACACTCCCATAAACACAAAATTAAGATATGTTGAAAAAAAAGTAAAAGGTTGGTAGGGTGTGGTGGCACAGGCCTTTAATCCCAGCACTCAGGAGGCAGAGGCAGGCGGATCTCTGTGAATTTGACACTAGTCTGATCTACAGAGTGAGTCCAGGACAGTCAGGGATACACAGAGAAACCCTGTCTCTACACTCCCCCACCACCACCACAGGACTTTGGCTGGGAATAGCTTACTGATAAAGTGTTCCTCTGACAAGTACAAAGCCGAAGATTTGATTCCCAGCATCTCCTGTCCCCCAAAATCAAGGGAGGTGCTAAATTATCCATTCTACAAACATTTGTCTGAGTGTAGTGGAACTAGGAAGCCTTGTGAAGCTGAGCTGTTGTGTGTAGGAAGGAAGTCCCTTCTATGCATTGGCCAGGGCCATCTGCTTAACAAAACTGACCGTTGAAAGTGCAGCAGTGTGTTTTCTGTTCTGGTGAACCTGTGGCTTAGGTGTCTGCTCTGCCTGCAAGACTGCAGTAGATGGTGCCTCCTGAGTTAAGACCAGTTCTGCCACCAGAGTCAGCTGGGGAGTAGACAGTGTTCCAAGACCCCCTGAGAATATCAGAGTGCCATGAACAAAGATGCATTCCCAACCACCCAGGAGAAGGCAATGGCCTGTGAGGCCCGGAGCGCCAGTGCTTATGCCTTTAGCCTACTGCTCTCTCTGAGAAACGGAGTTCACACAAAGCTGTACTTTGGTGACCCTAAGGACTTTAGAACCATGACCATTGGTTGGAATGATGCTGTCTTCCAAGAAAAGCATTTTTTTGCTTGTCAGCCAGGGGTGGGCTATGACTTAAATCCGGTAGGCAGAGGCTAGAGGCTTCAGACACCTATAGGATATAGCTCCTTTCTACCAGGAAATACATGATTCAGAATGTCAGGATCCCTTATGTAGAGGTTGGAGACCCTCTCCTTTTTCATTTATTTATTTATTTGTTTGTTTGTTTGTTTGTTTGTTTATCTATTTATTTATTTATAAGATTTGTTTTATTTATTTTATGCATATGAGTGCTCTATCTGCATGTACACTTGCATTCCAGAAGAGGGCACAAGATCACATTGTGGATGGTTGTAAGCCACCATGTGGTTGCTGGGAATTGAACTCAGGAGCTTTGGAAGAGCACTAGGCAGTGCTCTTAACCGCTGAGCCATCTCTCCAGCCCCGGAGACCCTCTTCTACAACACACCAAAATCAGCCTACAGCTCTGGGAGTTAGCCCACTGGCTGCTCTCACAGTGCAGCTGGGCTTTGCTGGCACATGGCACCGCACAGCTTCACACTTAGAACCTGGGCTGAGTTGAGGAGCACCAGTCCCTTTGGCAGGAAAGTGCTATCTCCTTGAATGCAGTTGGTTTAAATACGGTGTTTTAGTGTGTGATCAGAGAGAACAAGGATGCAGAGAAACAAGATCCTGTGAGCTGGAGCCCACAGAGGCCCAGGAGACAGAATCATGACGACTTTTAATCAGGTGAACTGAGTTTACAGCATTTAAAGGCATAAAGGACAAACTCGGTAGGAAACTTAGAAAGTGTAAGAAGTGAGCACAGACTTTGAAATAAGACCAATTGGAGTAACTTAAATGAAGATATGGTGGATAGCTGAGGTGATACAGGTAATTTAAGAGAACTTTGGTGTTCTGAAAGGTTGGCCAGATGAAAACAGCTCAGAGGGAGGAAAAGATGGTGGCTAGATGGTGGGAGGCACAAACTAGAGCTGAACCTGGAAGGTTGCTTGGTTGGTGTCTTGGAGGAAAGGTGGGGTGTGTGTGATGGATGGGCTCTAGAGAATGAAGAATCTGGAACAAACACAGAATAGGTCAAAGGACCCTGAATATGTTAGTATACAATGTGTAGGTTCAAAGACAGGCCATCTAAGCAGTGAGTGGCAGAGGGCCTGTCTCCACAGCAGCTGTGCAAGGCTTTTGAGCAGGAATAGCAGGGAGCAGGAAGAAGGATACAAAGTCCAGATGTTGAGGAAGTTCACTCAGGGATGATTCTGGAAAATGTCTTAATTGAAAAAAAAACTCAAGGAAAAAAGAGAATTAAAAAAAAACCCCCAAAACAACAAACTTGGGAGTAGGGAAGGAGGGAGGGACGGAACATGAGAGTGAGTGTGAGCTTGTGTGTACAAACATTTGCAAAACTCAGGCTGAGGCAGGAGGATTGCCAGTTCAAGGTCAGTCTGCATTATAGTGAGATCTTGTCTCAGAAAACTAAAAAAGGGCTGGAGAGATGGCTCAGTGGTGAGAAGCACTATCTTGGTCTTCCAGAGAACCTCACATGGCTGCTCACAACTGTCTGTAGGTCTCATTCCAGGGCATCTAATATCCTCTTCAGTCACTGAATGTACATGATGATACATGCAGGCAAAAATACCTGTATTCATAAAATAAGCCAAATAAGAAGTCTAGGCTTGGTGACACACACTTTTTTTTTTTTTTTTTTGCTTTTTTCAGTCAAGGTTTCTCTGTGTAGCCCTGGCTTGTCGCGTCCCCCTCGACCAGCAAGGACGACGCAACTCGCAAAAGCTCTTCTCAAGCAGTTTATTCAGGTCCCTTGAAAACAGTCTTCCGAATGCCCGGGCAGACCCAACCCACAGGCTAAATACTATATGAACAGCCAATCAAGTAAAGCCACGTGGTGCTATCTTAGAGGCCCACGTATGCGGAAGCAAGCCAGATCAGCGGTCTCAACCAAATATGGACTTGTTTACCACCGAGAGCGCTCACCATCGGGCTGGTGGAAGGCGGAAACCGGCGCCATCTTTAGGGCGCGGCACGTCGCAGCTCTCTACAGTTCCCCCTTTTTTATTTTTTCTAAAGTTGGTAGAAGTCCCTGGAAAGGCTACGTAATCCCTATATCTGGGGATCTCACGGTGGGCCTGAGCCTGTAGGAGGGCGGTGCTCAAACTCTTACCCGTCTCTGGGTCAGCCTCCCCACTCGGGACTGCCCTGTCTTAGGTGGTCGAGACTTACCCGTCTAGTCCGTCATTGACTTGCCAGACCCTAATATCCGTGGAACGAATACCTCAGTGGGCAGGGACTATGCTCAGTGAAGATTTAAGGTTTCACGGCAGCGAGCCATGCCTGAGGGGACTGGCCCGCCTCAATGGCGACAAGGACCTGTATAATCATGGCTGCATTACGCTTTTGTGTGGCTCTCATTTTGTAGATGCACCATAGGCAAACCAGAGAGGCTAGTATCATCAGTATCGCCAAAGAGCCTACGCCCGCCCACTCCTTAAGATGATCCATAGCCGTCTGTATCCAGGAAGTCAGACCAGTAGCCAGACTCAGATCCACCCGAGTGGAATTGATGTGGACGATTGTCGCTCTCAGCTCTCTCATCAAATTTTCAAATTCAGCCGACCAATCCTGTAAGAGGAACTTTGACAATTGTCTAGACAAATTAGCAGCCTTTGTAAAATTTTGATATTGCACGGAAGTAACACACAAACCTTGCATTTTCCACTCACTCCCCAATTGTGCTAGTTGCCAAAGAGAATCAATCTGTTCTTGTATTAAATCTATGCGTTGATTAACTATCATAAGGCCTCCTTTGAGATGAGAATTCATAGAGGTCTGAGTATCCAATGCCTGTGCCACAGTGGCTGAGATGTTATTCAGGGCATTGGCAGTCTGTATAGAACTAGACAAGGCAATAGCTGAGGCAGTAGCTCCCACAGCAGCAATAGTGATGGCAGTAACAATAGCTGCAGTGATGCCAAAATCTCTTTTAAACCTGAATAGCATCATGGTATTAGGGGCCTCTACAGGAACTGGTACATATTGAGGCAGTCTAGTCACCACAGCCACAGGAAAGGCTGTGGCATTCCAGCACAGGGCATAAAAGCATATGTCCGGAGTGCATACTAACTTTTCTTTACCCAAGGATGCACTCCCATTACTTACAATCCACAGAAAAGGAGGCCAGAGACATACTGGCAAGGCTGAAAAGGTCTTATTGCGGTAAGAATGAAACAAAGAATTCCAAGTACCAGAACCACTACCGCCAGAGAGATCCAATTTGGTAGCGGACCCTAGGGAAAAATTACCTCTTTGATAAATTCCTCCCCCAAGCATAATGACAGGGCCCAAGTCCATGCAACTTCCATTCACCCCACACAACAGCCACAAATCAAAAGGATTGGTGGCAGTCTGCTGAGGATCCCTAGTAGATATATCAAGCATTCCTGTACAAGACTTATTCACTATATTACTAATCATGGGGCTAAAGGAAAAATAATCTTGTTGAACCCAAACTGCTCTGCGCTCCTGACATCCAGTCCAGGGAAAAGGTCCTTCCTCTCTTGTGGATCCTCTACAAAAAGGTGCCCAGCGTGGCTGTCTGGCGGGGTCCCGGTCAGAGACTCGTGTGGGACACCATCCTTCAAGGCGAGAACCGTTGCCTGAAAACAAACCACCACTCCTACCCCCAAACCTCAGTTGTAGTAAAAAATCTGCTGACTGCTGAGACAATTTAATGCGTTCTGTATTATCTGACCTATTGAAGCTCATTAAAAAGCACAGACTACCCTTCAAGCTGACATTTCTATTACCCTCTATAGGGCTTTTCTGATCATCAAAGGGAAGGTAGGGTAAGCCTAAACTTCTATTACTGCTAAATAAGCGTGGAAATACAGTTGCATCATGTCTGACTGGCATCGGCTTTGGGAATATCGACAGGATCCCCCATCTCGGCTCGGTCATTCCTGACATCATCACTGCTACTATCACCAGGATCCTTAGGAAGGTCTTCATGACGAATCTTCTTCACAAGGCGTTCAGGCACCCACACTGGATCTTGTTGATCCTGAGGAAAACCACAACCAGACCCTCTTGCCCATGTTAGCACGGGGTCAGGCCCTCGCCAAGAGCCTGTCAAAATATCCTTCCACTTCACCATGCCTTTAGGTGGACCATGGGAATCCTGATGTCTGTCCGCTGCTGAGCGGCCTTGAGCATCCAAATTTAAAAAATTTAAAGTAAATAAGGCTAAAGACATTCTCTCCTTGGAGGTACGGCCTTGGCCTGTTCCCCCTTTCTGTTTTTGCAAACATTCTTTCAAGGTGCGATGAGCACACTCCACAATTCCTTGTCCTTGAGGATTATATGGTAATCCGTGATTAAGCTGTACCTCCATCTGGTTGCAGAAGGAGACAAAGGACTGTGCCGTATAGGCTGGACCATTGTTCGTTTTTAGTTGCTGTGGTTTTCCCCATGCAGCCCAGGCTTCTAAGCAATGCCCTATGACATTGCGAGCCTTTTCTCCACTCATAGGTGTAGCATGTATGATACCTGAGCAGGTATGCACAGACACATGAATATATTTTAAAGTTCCAAATTCTGAAATGTGGGTAACGTCCATTTGCCAGATTTTGAGTGGCATCAACCCTCTAGGGTTTACTCCCACACTGGGAGGATGATGATGAGTCACACACTGAGGACAGTCCAAAACCACTTGTCTAGTATCTGCTCTAGACAAATGGAATTTCTGCTGTAGAGTTTTTGCATTTACATGAAATAATTGGTGAAACTGTCTGGCCTGGTCCAGGAATGAGTTCCAAAAAATGCATTCCATCCTAGTCCATTGATCAACTTTATCATTACCCTCACTTAATGGTCCAGGTAATCCTGTATGTGCTCTAATATGTTGAATATAAAAACACCTTTTTCTTTGCCAGATTAAAACTTGTAACTCTTGTAATAATGCACATACAGTACTACTATTCTTAATAGGACCTGCTAATTCTAATACTTTCACTTCATTGACCACATAGACTGAATTTGAAATCAAATTGAATGCAAATTGACATCTTTTAAACACCTCAATTACTATTTTCAACTGTACTATTTGGGGGGAGCCCAGTTGAAATTGACATAACACGGGCTCTTGTCTTTCTATCAAATAGGCTCCGCAGCCTGTCTTTGAGCCATCAGTAAACACATTTGGTGACCCTTGAAGTGGTACTGCTGAAGTAACCTTAGGGAATATCACTGGGTGCTCCTTAAAAAATGATAGTAATGGATGCTTAGGATAATGGTTATCAATCACTCCTTCAAAGCTACATTGCAATATTGCCCAATCATTTACAGTGCCACACAAAATCTTAATTTGATGACTGGAATAGGGCACTATTATACTGGCAGGAGCAACTCCAAAAGACTGCAAGCATTGTTGGATACCATTCAAGGCTAAAGCAGCAACTGCAGTGGGATAATGTTCTATGGATTTTTTTGGAGAAATCTTTGAATAGGTCCATAATAATGGTCCGTCCTGCCATAGCAATCCTGTACGTTGACCATAGGTGGCAAATATGCACAATGCAATGGGCTGTCCTTCCTGCCATCTCTTTAGGAAGGCACTCTGTAACCTTTCTTCCACTTTACATAAAGCTTTTCTTGCTTCTTCTGTAAATTGTCTAGGAGAATTAAGTGCTGAATCACCTTTCAAAATATCATACAGGGGTCTTATTTCATAATTTGGTAGCTTCAAATAGCCTCTTACCCAATTGATATCTCCTACAATCTTTGAAAATCATTTAGAGTCTTTAAATTATCTTTTCTTATCTCAATATTTTGAGGTATTATCTTTTCAGGTCCAACCTTCGCTCCTAAATAATCAACCACATTTTCCTTTTGAACCTTATCAGGAGTAATACACAACCTTTTCTTTTTTAATAATTGAACTAATTCTTCATAGGCCCGATCTAACATTTGTTCACTCTTAGCTGCCAGTAAGATATCATCCATATAATGAACACATCTCAAATCTGGAAAATTCTTTCTCAAGGGAGCAATGGCTTACCCCACATACAGTTGGCACATAGTGGGGCTGTTTGCCATGCCCTGAGGTAATACTACCCATTCAAATCACTGATCAGGTTCCTCATGGTTACAGGATGGAACAGTAAATGCAAATCTCTCACTATCTTTGGCACACAAAGGATGGAGAAAAAACAATCTCTTATATCTATAACTATAATGGGCCATGAGGCTGGCAAGGATGATAAAAGCGGCAAGCCGCGTTGCACTGGGCCCATGATCTGCATTTGTTGATTTATGGCACGCAGGTCATGCAACAATCTCCATTTTCCAGATTTCTTTTTAACGACAAAGATAGATGCATTCCAGGGAGATACAGATGGTTTTATATGCTTTAAAGACATCTGTTCATCCACCAACTCTTTGGCCGCATTCAATTTTACAGAGGAAAGTGGCCACTGAGGAACCCATACTGGGTCCTCTGTCTTCCAAGTTATGAGAATGTCCTCCTCAGTGGCCTCTAGGAAAAACCCAGGCCCTGTCTCTTTTGTCTTTGCTGCATAGATATGGGACTCTTCCGCCCCTGCAAATATTTTCCTATTCCAAAGCCTGGAGCATATCCCATATCTTGCATCATACGTTGGGCCGAATCAGAATAATCATTACTCAATTTAAATCCCATATCCTTTAAAAGGTCTCTTCCCCAAAGGGAGATAAGGAGCTCAAGTACATATGGCTGCATTTCTCCTGAGTGGTTTTCTTGGTCCTGCCACTTTAATAATCTTGCACTCATATCTGTAGTCTTAGCATAACCCAGGCCTTGAAGTGTTTGAGATGAGGCTTGTACGGGCCAACCTGAAGGCCAATCTTTCTTTGCTATGATACTCCTATCAGCCCCAGTATCCAAAAGGCCCAGAATCTTTTTACCATCAACTTTTAACTCCAAGACGGGGCGTTGATCCAAATCCAAGGAGAGAAAAGTCAGATCCGTGCCTGTGGACCCAAAACCATCTTTTCCTCTCTCTCGATCCTTTGCCGCATAGCGATCATGTAAACTCGGCAACATGATCAACTGAGCAAATATATCTCCAGGAGAGATAGCTGTTATACCACGGGGGGAGGCTACCATGATCTTAACCACTCCTGTATAATCTGGATCTATAACCCCAGGATGGACAATAAGTCCTCTCAAGGCTGATGATGACCTCCCTAACAGCAAACCAACTGTACCAGGTTCAAGGGGTCCTTTAAGATCTGTTTCAATTAACTGGAGCCCTATTTGGGGCGTTAATACGAGTCTGGTGGTGGAGCAGAGGTCCAATCCTGCTGAGCCTGTATTGGCTCTCCGTGGTCTCTCGGATGGTGGAGGGTTGGCCATCTCTCTTGATTCTGTTCTTTGTCCTGATTCTCTACTGCCCCATATATTTGTGGGCCCTGGGGTCATGGGCCCCGCTGTCCGTTTTTTGTTCGAGCACCACCATAACCTTGAGTTAAAGGCTGGCCATGGATGTCTGTCACTGAACGGCATTCATTAGCCCAATGGTTCCCTTTTTTACATCTTGGGCATAACCCCGGCCGCCTGGGGCGTTGTACACTTCTGTACTTTCTGTACTCCTTCCCCTGGGGCACTGTCTTTTAAAGTGTCCCATCTTGCCACACTTAAAACAAACTCCTGGACTTCCTCCACCTTTTCTGGTCAACTGTACTACTGCGGCAGCAAGACCAGCATTAGTTAACGGCCCTCCAAGTTCTCTACACACTTTCATCCAGGCTTCTAGCCCTTTACTCTTGTAAGGGGTGATAGCGGCTCTACACTCTTTGGTGCATTGCTCATAAACTAACTGTTTTATTAGTGGCAAGGCAGTATCCGGGTCACCAAAAATCTTCTCTGCCGCTTCCACCAATCGTGCCACAAAGTCTGAAAAGGGCTCCATGGGGCCCTGTAGAATCTTAGTTAAGTTCCCACTCACCTCCCCTTTATTAGGAAGAGATCTCCAAGCCTTGATAGCTATCTTGTTTATTTGCTCATAAACCTGAATAGGATATCCTATCTGCTCGTTGGCAAATCTCCCCTGCCCAAGCAGCATATCCCTATCCCAGGCTGGATTTCCGTCTCTCTGATTAATGGCTGCTTGCTCAGTGGCATACTCAATCAAGAAAGCTTTCCAGTCTAAGTATTGCCCTGGACTTAAGCAGGCGCGGGCCAGGCCACTCCAATCACTCGGAGTCATACAATGTCTGCTTAATGCTTCCACTTGAGCCATTGTAAAAGAAGCGGTAATACCATAGGTACGAACCGACTCTGCAAGAGATTTAACTACCTTAAAATCAAGCGGTTCCTCGTACCTGTTCCCTTGAGGGTCTTGGTATACCGGATAGGCAAACTGTAATTCTGTTCTTACTTGTGTCCACATCCCCGGGCAGAAAGATCTCCCTACTTTCAGGGACTGAACAGGCTGATCTTTCTGAATGGCTTCTGGATATGGAGGGGGAGTTGAAGGTGGCGCGGCAACGGCTTTACTTACACCGACCGCCGCCAACGTGGCTGAAGGCGCTGCGGCAACTGTTTCACTTACACCGACTGCCGCCAACGTGTCTTTCTCTTTTACCCTTTTCTTTTCCCTTTTTCTAATAGCAGTCCTCTCCAACTGTTCTATTAGAGCGTGTAGCTCCCCTTCAGAATCCGTGCCCTCTGAGTCCTCAAAGTCTCTAAAATCTCTAAGATCGGGATAGAGAAGAACCTTCTTTTTGCTTCCCTTTTCACTGTCTGCCTGCTCAAATCTTTCGCCTTTGTTACTTTCCTTTTCACTGTCTACCTGCTCAGATCTTTCCCCTTGCAGCAGTTCCAAGGCTGATTCTCCCTCCTTGATTGCTTTACAGCATCTCTGATCTTCTAAACAACTCACCATTTTCCAAATTGGTCTTACTCCATGCTTCAGAGTCCCTTGCTCCCAAGCAAAATCCAAGTCCGTGCCTAATTTGTCCCAGCAGGATACCGTAAGATTCCCGGACACCGCAAACCACGGAGCCACGGAGTCGCATTCATTCAAAAATCTCTCTAGGGTAGACTTCTTAAGTTTCAAATTCCTAGCTAAAAGTAGCTCCTGAAGAGCCAGAAAAATTGGATGTGACTGAGACAATCCCATGATTAAAAATTTACTTTCGGTTCGCAGCTTCCCCGCGAAACTTTACTTTTTGTTCGCAACTTCCTGCGAAACTTTACCCTTTGTTCGCAATCTCCGCGAAACTTTACCGTTTGTTCACTATCTCCGCGAAACTTTACCTTTTGTTCGCTATTTCCGTGAAACTTTATTTTCCCAATATATCCCAGGAACTTACCAGTGCACTGCCCCTGACTGCAGGAGTTCTGAGTCTTTTCTAGTTCCCCGTACGGGCCACCACTTGTCGCGTCCCCCTCGACCAGCAAGGACGACGCAACTCGCAAAAGCTCTTCTCAAGCAGTTTATTCAGGTCCCTTGAAAACAGTCTTCCGAATGCCCGGGCAGACCCAACCCACAGGCTAAATACTATATGAACAGCCAATCAAGTAAAGCCATGTGGTGCTATCTTAGAGGCCCACGTATGCGGAAGCAAGCCAGATCAGCGGTCTCAACCAAATATGGACTTGTTTACCACTGAGAGCGCTCACCGTCGGGCTGGTGGAAGGCAGAAACCGGTGCCATCTTTAGGGCGCGGCACGTCGCAGCTCTCTGCACTGGCTGTCCTGGAACGTGCTCTATAGACCAAGCTGGCCTCAAACTCACACCTGGCTGGTACACACCTTTAATCCCAGCACTTGGGAGGCATAGGCAAGTGGATCTCTGTGAGTTCATGGCCAGGCTGGTCTGCATGGCAACAAACTCCAGGCCAGCCAATAACCCATCTCAAAAAACAACCCCTTCACAACCCTAAAATAATAATAATAATAGTAATAGTAATAATAAAGCTTAAAAAGATGTTTTAAAAACAAAAATGGGGGCTGGAGTGATGGCTCAGTGGTTAAGAGGACTGGCTGATCTTCCAAAGGACCTGGGTTCAAATCCCAGCACCCACATGACAGTTCACAACTGTCTGTAGTGGCCAGACGTGGTGGTACACACCTTTAATCCCAGCACTTGGGAGGCAGAGGCAGGCAGATATCTCTGAGTTCAAGGCTAGCCTGGTCTACAAAGTCAGTCCAGGAAAGCCAGGGTTACACGTAGAAACCCTGTCTTGAAAAAACAATAGCAATTAAAAAACCCCCAAAACAAACAAACTCCCAAAACCAAAACAAAAAACCAAAAGCAGAAGAATTTCCTAACAGCATGCCTCTCTCTGATAGAGGGACTTTTACAGATTTATGGTTCCAGGTGCAAGGTCAGTTACACAGACATGAATGATAAAGCAGAGGATGCTGGGTAAATTTAAATGGTGATTGTATGTGGTAATGATGTTTTGTGGAGTTTAAAGTCTGTAGAAATTAAGTCCTTGATAGCAAGTAGATAAAACACGATAAAATGTGAGCAGTGAACTCTGGAGAGTTGAATCTGTATCTTTTTATTTTTATGGCAGCCTAAACTTACTGAATGATTGATGCTGAGTTATACAAAAGGGCACTACTTTAATTAAGACTTAAATAAAATTGTCCATGGACCAGGCTGGCCTAGAACATGTGGTCTCATGAAGGTTGACTTTGAACTTCTGATCCTCCTACCTCTACAACCCTAGTTCTGAGATTATAGGTGGTTTCTACCACACCTGCTGCTGGAGATCAAGCCCAGGTCTCTTTGGATGCTGGACAAATGTTCTACCAATGAATTATTTCCGGTCTTTTTAGCTTACACTTGCCCATATCAAAATAGCTATAATAGCCGGGCGGTGGTGGCGCACGCCTTTAATCCCAGCACTTGGGAGGCAGAGGCAGGCGGATCTTTGCGAGTTCGAGGCCAGCCTGGTCTACAAAGCGAGTCCAGGACAGCCAGAGCTGTTAAACATAGAAACCCTGTCTCGAAAAACCAAAAAAAAAAAAAAAATAGCTATAACATTGAGCTGGTCAGCAACTTAAATATAGTGGCTCCCTGTTGTACAGACTTTGTTTGTTTTTCGAGACAGGGTTTCTCTTTGTAGCTCTGGCTGTCCTGGATGGAACTTACTTTGTAGACCAGGCTGACCTTGAACTTACAGAGATTTAAAGGCATGCACCACCACTCCCTGCCATGTGGGTGCTGGGATTTGAACCTGGGTCCTTTGGAAGAACAGCCAGTACTCTTAACTGCTGAGCCATCTCTCCAGCCCTGACAATTTTTTTTTTAAAGATTTATTTATTATGTATACAGTGTTCTGTCTGCAGGTATATCTGCAGGCCAGAAGAGGGCACCAGATTTCATTATGAATGGTTGTGAGCCACCATGTGGTTGCTGGGAATTGAACTCATGACCTCTGGAAGAGTAGCCAGTGCTCTTAACCGCTGAGCCATCTCTCCAGCCCGACATTTTTTTTTTTTAAACAAAAATATACCTAAAATGGAGGCTTCTGGAAAAAGCATTTGTTCTTCTCTGTCTTATATGATTCCTCAAACTTGACCTAGGCCTCCCAGTTTCAGAGCTGGATCTGTAAAGACATTCTTGTTGACAATAGTTTTGTCCAAGGGGGTAGTCACAGAGTACCATGTGGGCATGAGGTGATTGTAGTTGTAAACTTTCACAAAGAACTTGATCTTTGATCTTTTGGCACTTTTCTTCTTGCCCATAGCAGCTGTCACTTTTCAGAGACAGTGGCCAATTCTGGCCATCAGGGCATGGCCAGGGCATGGCTCTAAGGTAGCTCATCCAGCCAGGACCAGCACCACTTTCCCGGATTTCATGAATTTGCCCATTTTAACAGCAAGCAGTCAGCACCTAACAGAAGGGAATGACATACAATCTTTAAGATTTTTTTTTTTTTGTTTTTGGTTTGTTTTTCAAGACAAGGTTTCTCTGTAAGTCCTGGTTATCCTGGAACTCACTCTGTAGACCAGGCTGGCCTTGAACTCACAGAGATCCACCTGCCTCTGCCTCCTGAATGCTGGGATTAAAGGCGTGCGTCACCATGCCTAGCCAATTTTAAATTTTTTTTTTTTTTTTTTTTTTTGGTTTTTCGAGACAGGGTTTCTCTGAATATCTCTGGCTGTCCTGGACTCGCTTTGTAGACCAGGCTGGCCTCGAACTCACAAAGATCCGCCTGCCTCTGCCTCCCAAGTGCTGGGATTAAAGGCGTGCGCCACCACCGCCCGGCTAAATTTTAAATTTTTTAATGAGACATCGTCTCATATACTCTAGGATAGCCTTAAACTTGCTATGTAGTTTAGATCCTCTTGCCTCTTGCCATGTGCTGGAATTATAGGTGTGTGCCACTGTGCCACAGGAAAATTGCTATAAGTTCAAAGCCATTCTGGGCTACATAGTGAGTTCCAGGCCAGACTGATATAGAATGAGGCTTGTTTCACTCATCACCCTCAAAAGTTGCACCTGAACATGAACAAGCCAGGGGTTCACAGTAGGAGCCTACAGCTACCTGAGAGTGATTTACAGGAATTGTGGAATCTTTAAAACATCATTCTCAAAATAAGTACTTCTTACTATAGCTTCCCACTGTATACAGCTATATGTATTGTTCCCTCTGAAAAGTTTGGATGAGGAGTTAGAATAGCCTAGAATCTACAGAAATCCACCTGCCTTTGCCTTCCTGAGTGCTGGGATTAAAGGAGTGCACCACAATGTTTGACTGGGGTTTTCTTATATTAACATAGTAGTACTTTTAAGATTTACCATTTTACTCTCCAGTATAAAGTATGGAGTCTTCTGGTGGTGAAGACTATGATATAGGTAAAAGTCTGTGATTAGAATGCAGCTGGTACAGGTGTTTACCCACTGGTTGAAGGTTACCACCGCAGGAAGTGTATTTAAGACGTTGGTAGGTTTTGGGCAGGAGATTTGAGTCTGTTTGCTGTAGTGCCTTCTGGCTCACACCGAATCCCAGTTTGATTCCTAGCACCACATAAAACCAGGAATTATGGTACTTTCCTGTTGTTATCCCAGGACTCAAGAAGTAAAGGTGGACAGAGCAGAATTTCAGGGTTATCCTCTTCCAGGTAGTGAATTTGAGACTAGCCTGAATTACATGAAACCTTGTTTCAAAAAACAAACCAAACCAAAGTTGGAAGTTTGTGTGCCTGTGGCATGCTCAGAGGCCAGAAGAGGGTGTTGAATCACCACAGCTAAAGTTACAGGTGTTTTGGAGACAACCACTTTGTTACATGGCAGCTAGAATCTGAACTCCAGCCCTCAGGAGCGCCCTGTAAGCACCTTTGATGGCTGAGCCATCCCAACAGGTAGGTCATGGTAGGTTTAGCAGAATTGGATGCTTGCTCTGTTTACCTGGGCACCAGTTCTTCAGACCTGGTCAGTGCTAAAATGTATTTAGTCTGTTAAAGACAGACAGGATAGCTTTGACTTTTGCAGGCCTTCCCAGACTCTGAGGTTTTCTGTTAATTTATCACACTAGATCATAAAAGATTTCATTAGCCTTTACTTTTGGTTTTGCAGAAGATTCTACAAATGAATACATACTTGTATATTGCCTTGCGAGATTTTGGCCAGTTCCTTTCCTGAAGCTCTTTCTTATCTATCCAGGTCATACTCACCACCAATCAGTGACTGGCATGTCCTCAGTGGGGTTTTTTTTGGGGAGGAGTTAATTTTTATTATTTAATTTCATGTGTGTGTGTGTGTATGAGTACAGGTACCCACATAGGCTGGAGGTGTCAGATCCCTCTGCAGTCTGAGTTACAGGTAGTTGTGAGCTGCTTGATGTGGTACTGGGAACTGAACTCTGGTCCTCTGTAAGAACAGCCAGTGCTCTTAATCCCTGAGCCATTTCTCCAGCCCTATCCTTAGTGTGTTTAACCCAGTTTGCCCTATCAGATCTTGTTAAATTCATTGAGTTTCATGTGCAAATCTCTCATTGGTTTAAACTGTTCTCTTCTCTGTGTGGAGGTCCTAAGACAGCCTGCCACAGTAAGTTCTCTCTTTCTACTAAGTAGTACCCAGGGACTGAACTCAGGTCATCAGACTTGGATTAGATGCTTTTACCTGCTGACATTTCACTGTTCCCAGTCTTGCTATACACAGGCTGGCCTTGGTCTTAGATAGCTGAGGCTGGCTATATAAGAATTTCCTGGGGCTGGAGAGATGGCTCAGAGGTTAAGAGCACTGGCTTCTCTTCCAGAGGTCCTGAGTTCAATTCCTAGCAACCACCTGGTGGCTCATAGCCATCTATAATGAGATCTGGTGCCCTCTTCTGGCCTATAGGCATACATGCAGACAGAACACTGTATACATAATAAAGAAATCTTTAAAAAAAAAGAGAGAATTTCCTGATTCTCCTTTCTCCACCTCCTGAGTTCTGGGATAACAGTCATGTGTCACTATGCTTAGCTTCCTAATTTACATTCTTTTGGGATATACCTTAAAATGGAATTTTATCTATCTATCTATCTATCTATCTATCTATCTATCTATCTATCTATCTATCTATGGTTTTTCGAGACAGGGTTTCTCTGTAACAGCTTGGCTGTTCTGGACTCGCTTTGTAGACCAGGCTGACCTCAAACTCACAGAGATCCGCCTGCCTCTGCCTCACAAGTGCTGGGATTAAAGGCGTGCGCCACCACCGCCCGGCTGAAATGGAATTTATTAATTACTATTATTATATATTTTTTGATAATAGGTGTAGAATCCAGAGGCACATGTGTTCAAGGCAAGGATTTTAAGCCATTGAGCTACATCTGTAACCTGATAATTCTTTTAACCTTTTGAATAATCTTACTTCTTTGAGGTAGGGTCTCACTATGTAGCCCTGACTGGGCTGGAACCCATTATGTAGATCAGGCTGGCTTCAGATTCACAGAGATCTGCCTTCCTCTGCCTCCCTGCTACTCATCCCATATACACACAGCATGAGGATAAGTAGGCGCAGCCAGCTAGATGGGCTCTTAGTGTTTGGGTTTTAAGTTAAGGTCTGCTACTAGAAAGGAGGGAAGATTGCCCAGGAGCTCTGCAAGGCCACTTTGAGTTGGTCTTCACCCAATGTGTCATGTTCGTTCCAGACATTCTTGTGTCACCAGGGATGTCCACAAAGATGCTACTGCCCAGCCCTTAGCAAGCAGAAGAATAGTGTTGCTGTGATAGTCACATACCTTTAGACTACTTATACCTTTTTCTTTCATAAAGTTGTTTATTTGTAACCATGGTAGCCTGCATCTCATTCTGATAATGCGTAATTTTTTTATTTGCTTTACATCCCGACTGCAATCTCCCCACAATCCACTTCTCCTTTGTTTCTCTTCAGAAAAGGGCCAGCTTCCATGGATATCAACCCACCATGGCATATCAAGTTGCTGTAAGACTAGGCACCTCCTCTTCTATTAAGGCTAGACAAGACAACCCAGTAGGAAGAAAGGGTCCCAGAGTCAGGCAACAGAATCAGAGACAGTTCCTGCTCCCACTGTTCAGAGTCCCACATGAATACCAAGGCACACAACTGTAACATATGTGCACAGGGCCTAGGTCAGTCCCATGCAGGCTCCCTGGTTGGTTCAGTGTCTGTGAGCCTGTATGGGCTCAGGTTGAATGTTTGTGTGGGTTTTCTTGTGGTGTCCTTGGCTCCTCTGGCTCCTACAATCCTTCTTCCCCCCTCTTCTGAGGGATTCCAAGGTCTGCCTAATGTTTGGATGTGGGCCTCTGCGTCTGTCTCCCTCAGTTGCTGGGTGAATCCTCTCCGATTGCAATTTAGACCATACATATCTTATACTGTCTCAGTGTCACCAGAAGACCCAGCCTAGTGAGAAGAGTATATGCAGCATCCCCTCCTTACTGCTGCAGGTCAGCTCAGAAATATTCCTGTGCTTCAAATGAAGTGAGTGGCCGTGCTGATGGCTCTTGCCCACAAGCAGAACTTTGTGCTCTAGTGAGTCTCCTCTTGAACCTGCTTTGCTGTGATCAGAGAGGATTTCAGCCATTCCACAGTTTCTGAACTGTGTGTGGTTTTATGGCTAGGTGATTTGCCCCATAACTGTTGTAAAATGGAAGATAATTTATAGTAACTGTATCTGCCTAAGGCAGTAAGCTTGTATAAAGGATTAGCTTGATGGCTTGTGCAGGACTTGCAGATCTATCCCTTCAGGGCTTCTGGGGCCAGGGAAGGTGGGAGAGGTCAAGGCCCCACTGGCAGGCACTAGCAGATCCTTTTGGTTACGAAGCACTGACTGCCAGGTATTCTGGATTGTGGTGTGCACCACCCTCACTAAGTGCAATAGCTGCTCTGCCTCTGTCTGTAGCTGCATGTCTGGCTGGAGGTCTGTGCAGTCTGTTACTCTGCTGCACAGTTCTCTGCCTTCCTCACCTTGCCCACTAGATATAAATCTTTTATTAACCCTTTCTGTAGGTGACAAGGCTCTTGATGGCTACAGTAAAAAGAAGTATGTCTGCAAGTTGCTCTTCATCTTTCTCCTTGGTCATGACATTGACTTTGGACACATGGAAGCTGTGAATCTTCTGAGCTCAAACAGATACACGGAAAAGCAGATTGTGAGTATGGTTGAGGGGAAGGGCCATGTGTCCTGACTGGAGTCTGCAGACTCCTCCTTCCACTCTATCCCATATTGGGTACCAACCACCTGTGCATCTGGCCTGTGTTACTGCCTGGTTCTTGTTCCTTGCAGCCATGCCCATCCCCGTCCTAACTTAGTTCTTTGCTGCTAGGGAGCAGTGGTGCCAAGGATGGACTTTGCTAGGGTGGCCCTCTTCCCCACTGCTGCTCTCTGGTGGCTTAGACTGGTAGATTATCTGTGCTCACACCCCTGTGTCTGCTGCCCACAGTCTCAGTGCCATCTTTTCACAGGGCCTTGTTAGTACATTGTCAACAGAGACTTTACTCCATGGCATTTTGCATGATTGCCTGAAACAGGATCTGTGTCCACAGGGGCAAGAAATAAAGCCATTGGAGGTGCTGTCCCTTTCCTGTCCCCTCTGTGCCAAAGTATGAGGGTCCCTGCTTTGCAGGCTGCTCAGACTTGCTTGGGCTTGGGGTTTCAGCTCTTCATTCTCTTATAGTAAGGCTGTTCATGTTTCAATAACATTTCTCTTTTGGTTAAAATTTCAACTTACAGGAATTAAAAATGTCTTAGAATTTTTGCTAAGAAAATTAGCCTTATTTTTAGGCTCCACATCCTCACCTTGTAAATGACAGGATGGTGATATGAGACTGGGTTTGAACAGGTAGTGAGGTGACAATAGGAATAAACCTGGGAGAGGAGTGGAGGAGTAAGTTAGGTTTTTGGACAGACATATATATTTATTAGTGAGTGGTGCCAGGCTTGGTTGTTGCAGTGACTGCCCCCTCCCATCATGACCTGAAGATGATGTGACATCTGAGCACAGTTGTGTGAGCTGCAGAGGAGTGAGGCTCAGGGAAGGACTTGAGTGGTCTGGTTTCCTTGTGCTTCTGACTATGCACACATTACAGTGGGAATGCCGCATCAGGGCTGGGTGGTACAAAAGTGTTCACTGGTACATTGTCCAACTGTGGGCTGCCTTCAGGGACAAGTTTCTGTGACTCCCATTGGGATGGTACTAGAGGCTTTCCAGGCTTACTTGTCTGTACATTGTTGTTAGGCATCTTGTCATAAGCTTTATGTCCCTGCCTTCTGGGAATACAGGGCTACCTTTTCATCTCTGTATTGGTGAACTCGAATAGTGAACTGATCCGCTTGATTAACAATGCTATCAAGAATGACCTGGCCAGCCGCAACCCTACATTTATGGGCCTGGCCCTGCACTGCATTGCCAATGTGGGCAGCCGTGAGATGGCGGAGGCCTTCGCTGGAGAGATCCCCAAGATCCTCGTGGCAGGGTATGTATCTGGGTGCTGTTGGTGGGCAGCATGCTCCCTAGTATAGAGCTCAGAGGCACAGATTATTTCCCTGAGATCACTGAGACTTAAAGCAGATCATAGAAGAAAGACCTTCTTAGCCTGCCAGCCTAGAAAGGACTCTAGACTTTCATGGACTTGAGGGGGAAACAAACAAAGGTGTTTGCAATAGCCCTGAGTCTAATCCCTTCCTAGAAGCATTGGCACAAAGGCCAAGCCCTTGTATCTTGAGAATTCTGCATCATTTGGAGAGCTGTCAAGTGGTGCTAAGGGGTCACCCTGGAAGAGTATTAAGCAGCCCTGGGCTGTTTTGGACCTCAGGGTTGGCAGAGGCAAGGCCAGCTTCTTCCTGGCCACATGCTTTATGCTTTTGTGTAGCCAGTCCACAGATGTAGTAGTTACATTCATCATGGTCCAAGAAACAAGAGAGGACAGTTATTAGTGAACTGAAGAGAGTGTCCAGGCCCCGGGAGAAGCGGCTGCAGCCTTCTGTTACTGTGAACCTGGAGTGTAGGTAGGGGTTCCTGAGGCCAGAGCTAGTCTGCCTTCCCTGCCTAGCCAGCTATCTGGGGGAAGATGGGGAAGATTTGCATGGGGTAAAGACTCAGAGTAGTTAGCATTTCCATAGTGGAGGGCCCAATTCTGTCATCAAGTAGGCAGGGGCCAAAGATGCTATGAGTGTCCTGTGTGCCCCACAGACCAAAGCAGAGAGCAGCATGGCCGCTGTGCTGTGGTACAGGAGCTTTATGCCAGCCCTGGCACCTCAACCCTGAGCAATGTGAAGCACAGGCAGGTACAGGAACCAGGCTGGAGAGAACTGTCCTGTGGAAACAGGTTCAGAAATTTAGGTGTGGACCACAGGAGATTAATAAAGAGAACCGTTACATAGCTGAATGGCAGTGGGCAATTCATAGGCTTATTACTATAGATTATAAACAGAAATCATAGAAAACACTGGAGTGTCTGAAGTAGGAGATCACCGTGGGTGATGTTGTAGAGGAAGAGCTAGAGTTCAGACCTGAGAGGAAGGAAGTTGGGCAGGATGCAAGTGTGAGCTGCTAGCAAGGCCTCCCTTTCCTAGTAGTCACCATGAAGTCCTATGGACTGTGCTCTGTCAGGGAACCTGGTTCAGATGTCTCTGGTATGTTGCTGCCTTGTGGCACTGCTACAGGGCTGATCTAATGGAGGAAATGCAGACAGAGTGATCCTTGAAAAACACTAGAGGAACAGGAGTATCTCCTGAAATACACAAGAACACCGAGTCCCAATGCTGAGTAAAGGTTCTTTAGCAGAAGACAGGTGGTGCTTCCCAGTTAGAGCATGTTGGGCTGTAGGGACAGTGTGTGGGCACAGTTTACCATGGCACTCTGTAAGCAAGTGGTGAACCCCACTGAGCCCTAGATAATTATGTGAATAGTGTTCAAGCACTGTGGTTATAGGGTGCTGCTTAGTGTGGCTTTCATTGATGGAGGCAACAGGACAAGGACTGGGGAGGGAGGGGGCACAGCAGAGAGGGGACCAGAGAGAATATCTTTGGCAGCTGGGAGCTCCTCTGGGCCCAGGGGAAATATGACGGTGCTCTTTGTCCTTACCTCTGGGCTGGCAAGTGCTTGTTTCTTTTCTGTGAGCTGTCTGTTAACAGCCTGGGAACAAGAGGAGATGGCCTCCTGGTTAAGCATCCTGGTTGCACGTGTAGAAAGAAACATGGTTCTTGTTGCATGGACCCTGCAGCTGTAACCCACAGCGAGGGCACCCGGCACGGACTCTATGGGGTTGATATGAGGCCAGAGTGGAGCATGGGCCTGCTCTTCTCCCCATAGGATGAGTATCTAAAAGGACTTGTAGGCTAGGCTACAGCTTAGTGGTGGAGCATTTATCTATTATGTGTGAAACCATGAGGTTTTCATCCCTAGCACTACACATAAACCAGAATTATTCAGAGCAGTAAATTTTTTCTTTGGAATAGTGCTGGGGGAGATTTAGAAGACTTTCCTATTGGTTTTGCTTCGTTTGGGAATAAAAATACAGAACCAAGAGTTAGCTGAGCTAGAGTCTACAGGCCCTTCTCTTTCTCACCACAGCCACAGTTCCCTCCATGGTGCGTTAAGGACCCAGCTGACTTTCCACTCCTCTATCCATCCCCATCTCCTGAGACAGGGTCTCACTTGTAGCTCTGGCTGTCCTAGAACTCACCATGTAGATCATGTTGGCCTCAAACTCACAGAGATCCATCTGCTTCTGTCTCCTGAATTCTGAGATTAAAGGCTTGCGCTACTTCGCCTGCACAACTTTCCAGCTGGTTCTTATGGGGGTGTTCTTATGGGGGTGTTCTGATGGCCTCCTCCAACTGATGTCTCTTGGCCAGCCTGTTTTTCCTCCACTGTTTGTTTGCTTGTTTCTTTGACTATTTTTGAGACAGTATCTCAGTATGTAGTCATGTTTGACCTGAAACTCATAGTTCCTTCTGCCTCTGCTTCCTGAATGCTAGGATTAAAGACGTGTCACCACACCTGGCCTCTTCCCTACTTCTTGGCAGGGTCTGGTAGGGTGAAGGTGAGCACCCAGAGCTCCTCTGTCTTCAACCGCTGCCTCTCTGCTTGGTGTCTGTGCCACTTAGCACTTTTGTTCTTCTGACCTCTGGGTGGTCTTGGAGGGAGAAGAGAGAGAGGGCAGCACTCCCTGATACCAGAGGCTGCCTCAGGCCCTGTGTGGCATGCACAGTATCTCGGGAAGGCAGCAGCTATGTGTGAGGTGTGTGTAAGGTGCCGATGTGAGGCTACAAGCTGGCCAGCACACAGATGTGCTCTCTTAAGACTTCTCAGGTAGATTTAGGCATGGTGATATAGACTTGTAGTCTTTGCATTCAGGAGGCTGAGGCAGGAGAGTCTTGAGTTTGAGTTGAGTGTAGGATACGTGATGATACCCTGTATTAAACAACAAAAACCCAAAGCAAAAGAAAAAAGAGACCCCACTTTCCACCAGGTCAAGATATCTTGAGTCTGCTGCCTCAGCATAGTGGAGTAGGGTGAAGTGTGGGGAACAGGACACATTTTGTAGGCAAGAGAAGAAACCACTAGTATTTCAGGTCTCCAGTCTGTTCCTGCTGTAACGAATTGGGGGTAGAGAGTCCTATGGTTCATTGAGGAGCATCATTGACATGACTGCTCTCTATCGTCCACCTTGTATTCAGTGTCCAGGAGGGGATGAGAGTTGATGCCTTTGGAAGCCAAAGAGGGCAAATAGTGCAGGCTTTGCCTGTGGGCTGGTGTCCTGCTTGACCTGTGTCCTTCGGAGTGACCTGTGCAGGCTGGCATGTTGAGCTGGGTAGGCCTTCCTGACCCACTGGTCTCCTGGTGGACCGCATGTGCTCTCCATGCAGCTCCATGCTCTGCTTGGCTTAGCTTGGTACCTTCAGAAGCCACCATTCTCCTGAATGACTGATGATGTCTGTTTCCCAGAGACACCATGGATAGTGTAAAGCAGAGCGCAGCCCTGTGCTTGTTGCGCCTGTACAGGACATCACCTGACCTTGTTCCCATGGGCGACTGGACATCTCGTGTGGTACACCTCCTCAATGACCAGCACTTGGTGAGTGTCCCGGTCTCATTCCACTCTTAACCACCCAGTAACCTTTTCAGAAGAGCATTGTAGAAGCGGCCCTTTCAGACTCAGGAGATGACATGATGTACTGTCTCTTCTGCAGCTAGGCAATTCCCCAGGGACCCCATCTATGCAGGGTGATTCCCACTCAGTACCTCTGTCCCTATAAGCTGCTTGTAGGGAGCTGTGATGGTGTTTTCACCTCTTGGTTAAGCTCCAGGGTGTAAGTCTTAACTAAATTGCCCATTTTATAGAAGAGGACTGGAAGTCTGTGGTTTGGTGGCCATGACCTCTGCTGCTTAGACCTGCTGAGCAGGTGAATCTGATGACTTGGCTCATGTGCCAGATAGTTCCTCCCCTGAGAATAATCTGAAAAGTTAAAGATTGTTAGATTCACATTCAGACAACAGTACATGGGACTTGCATTGGACATTTTAGTGTAGAGTGACAGCCATTCAAGCTGTCCCTGCATTGTGACTTCTTGTGCTTGTTGAGACTGGAGTTGGAGTAGGTCTCGAAGGGAATGCAGAGAAGGCAGAGGGCCTTGGAAGGGAGCCAGTAATGCTGCCTTGTGAGTGGTTCCTGAGCACTTACATCCTGAAGTTTGAGTACCACCTAGGGGTCAGAAGATGTTTCTGAAGGCCATCAGCTGTATCAGATAAATGGTAGTTCACCATTAATCGACTTTGTAAATTTCTCAGTTTTATAGCTGAGAAAACCAAGGCTCAGAAAGATTAAGATTCCCACAGCCACACTGTGCCAGACTTAAACCAGGCTTTCAGAGGCTGTGAGAGGAAAGTGTCACACAGATGAACCAGCCTTCAGGAGCACTGGATGGTGTTTGCGCTAGTTCAGCACCTTCTGTGGATAGTTTTGTCTGTGGAATTCTGGCAGAAGTTATTTCTTGCTCCCTACAGTCACCTGGCCGTGTCATCAAGTCATTTCCAGATAGCAGCTGAGTCTTTGGTGCCAGGACATTACTCTATATTACTGGATACTGATTCTGTGACCCCAGTTTCTTGGTCACTTTTGGTTTTTCACATACACATTATTTTGCTAGCATCTTGGCTAGTGACAGAAACTCAGTTCAAAGTAAGAAAGGTCAGGGCATCATATACAGACCCACAGACCTTCCTCAGTAGCCCAGTATGCTTTCCCTTTAGCTGCTCCAGACCTAGGTCCGGCTTTGCCACGTAGAAGGCCTGAAACACTGCTCTCCCAGCTTCATGCTTAGGGACTCTAATGTGTCGGGTACCTGCTTATAGTGAGCTTGGTGGCCTCTTTTTAATCCCAAGGCCAAGGACCTGCAGGTGAGATCAGGAATACACAGAAGCCATCAGTAGAGGGATATACTGGTGGAGGCAGGAACCAGCCCTAATGGCCCATAAGTGGGGTGAGGTGGAACAGATGACATAGAGCTTTGAGGACTGAGCTGCCATCTGGGGAAGAGATTTGGAGAGGGAGCAAAAATCCAGGGTCGCCTTACATTCACCTCAAGCTAGGGGATACTTGAGGACCATGTACCAGCATACTGCAGTGTGCTTCTGTGAAAACCACTGAAGATGAGAGAGCAAACCAGGATGTGCAGAGGCTGAGTCAGTGACCAACAGCTAGGTATTTGCACGTAGCTTGGGTAGCTGTATTTCTTGTGGATTTAGCCTATTCCAAATGCTTAGGAACCCAGCAGCGCCTGACTTCCAACCTGATGGAATTTGCTTTTGGTTTTGAACCAGTATTTTACTATATAGCTCAAGCTGGCCTCGAAGTGCTATTTCTGCCTCTTCCTCTGAAGTACTGTCATTTACAAATGTGCCATACTGCCAGGCTAAAGATTACTTAACCAAAATATTTCAAGAGATATGTACTGGAAACAGCTGTTTGTTATCCTGTAACAATGGTAGATCTAAGGTCTCTTGAGGGACTGCCATGCTCCACTGAAGTTTGAGCTGCTCCCATCTGAGCCCAGGCAGTATGTGGGGACTCTGCAGGGGAGCAGTCTCTAGCCAAGTAAAGACACAGCAGGGCTGTGAAGATTCAAGTAAGTTGGAAGGCTTTGTCTCCTACTACATCCCATGCAGCACAAAGATTTTTTTTTTTTTTAGGTTTTTCGAGATAGGGTTTCTCTGTGTATCCTTGACTGTCCTGGACTCCCTTTGTAGACCAGGCTGGCCTTGAACTCACAGAGATCCACCTGCCTCTGCCTCCCAAGTGCTGGGATTAAAGATGTGCGCCACCACGCCCGGTTGATCACAGTGATTGAAGGCAGCTAGAGCAGGTGGGGACAGAGGTACACAGGTGACAGAGAATAAGGTTCCCAGACTTTCCAGTTGCAGTCGAGCACTGCTTCACCTGCAAGTATCTAGGCCAAGCTGGGCTAGATAGCTGGTTTCCAGAAAGAGAGTGGACCCAGAAAGAGCCAGTATGCCCTGCCTCAGTTTTGCAGACCTCATGGGTCAGTCAGGGCAGGCCTGGGGACCAGGTGGCTATCTGCCAGAAGGGTGTACTTTATATATATTGTCACCTGTGGTGCCTGCAGGCCTCCTGATTGGAGCCTTTGTCTTTTAGGGTGTAGTGACTGCTGCAACTAGCCTCATCACCACACTGGCCCAGAAGAATCCTGAGGAGTTCAAGACCTCTGTCTCTCTAGCTGTCTCTCGACTGAGCAGAGTAAGTCCATGGTCGGTACAGACAGCAGGGTGGATTTGATCTTCATTGTGTGACTGAAATGCAGAATATTTGGCCTGAATTGTAAATTCCAGAATAAAAATTGCTCCTACCAATCCTTGACACATTTCTTTCTCTGTCAGTAGAGAGGCACTCTGCCCTGTCCAATGTGCTCACTGAGGGGCAGTTGCCAGTGCCAAGCATTCTCCTGTCCCCTCTCCTAAAGGGGAGAGCCTGTTAGGTAGTATATTCCTCACCCACTTTCTCTGGAGCTAGGAATGGCTCCGGCTTTGTGTCCTGGATTTGTCAGCAGGTCTGTGTGGCATGTTTATTTTGTATGTGTCTGTCTGGCGGCCTTGTATGTAAACCCCTCACTTTTGTTTGGAGTAGCTGTTGCTACTTTTCTGATCCCGCAGAGAAGTGGCTGTGTGGTGGAATGCAGTGTAGTCTTCTGTCAAGCCTTTTATTCCTTTCTGCTTGGAGACAGTCGTCAGTGACTGCTGTGAGCAGCCCAGGGCGTCTCATGATCTACATGTGTGTGAAATGTTGGTAGCAGCGGGATTGCATGGCTCAGGCTGTAGGGGTGTTCAGTAGCTTCTACACTCGTTGCTTTGATCTTGCCTGAGGGTGCTCACGCCGGTCTCTTGAACTTGTATCTTGTGATGTGGCCTGGTAATCATTGAGGCCGGGAAGCATTCATACGGATTAGCACTGTTGAGGGCATTGGATTGGAACACAGAACTTGTCAGCACTTACCCGTCACTGTTCTTCAAAAGCAGTGGGTGTACTTGGCCTTCCCTGATCTGTATGTAGAAGGTCATGTAACATACTATTTGTCTTTCTTGTTGCTTCGAGACAGGCTTTTACTGTGTAGCCCAGACTGGCCTTGAACTGACAGTCCATCCTCCACGGCCAGGTATTTTACCAGTGCTGGCCATGTCACTGTTTGCAGAACCCTCTGGTCAGAGACTTTAAGTTGCCGAGCCTCCCCTTGGTCATCGTGCTAATCCTGCTTGTGAAACCAGCTGCTCTGAGGCCACATCTAGGTGGCCAGGGCTGGGCCTGCACCCAGTATCCGTGTTACACTGACTGGAGAATCAGTTACTCTGCGGGTCCTACTTCCTGTTCTCCCCACACTGTTCTCTGGAGCTTTGCTAGTCTTACGGTCTCACAAATCATCTGTGTACCTGATTTCTACCCCCAGAGACCGTTGCAAACAAGATGTCACTGTAACCTCATTAAAATTTAAGATTTTAAAGGTATAGTACCAATTTTAAAGATTGTCTTTTATTAGACTTACAGCTTTGTTTTGTGTTTAAAATGCTATTCTCACTGATTGCTTAAATTTTTTACTTTTTCTTGAGGTGCAGGGGATTGAATCTAGCACCTGTTTGTGCTAGGTAAGCACTCCTGATGAACTCTATCACCAGGCTCGAATTTGTACTTTAGCTATTATATAGTTAGTTATCTTATGCAACCAAATGAAAAAACCTTTTTTTTTTTGCCAAGTTTGGAGGCACCTGCCTTTAGTCCTAGCACTTGGAGGCAGAGGCTGGTGGAGCTCTGTGGGTTCAAAACTAGTCAGGGCTACATAGTGAGACACTGTCTCAGAAAAATAAAAATAAAAATTTTAGTGTTGTGGAATACATATAATATAAAATCTACCATTCTGACTTTTGAAATGTATAGTTCATTGGTGTTAGGTAGGTCCATAAGTTGTATCTATTGCTACAACTTTGTTGTTTTTAGGTTTTTCGAGACAGGGTTTCTCTGTGTTTCCTTGACTGTCCTGGACTTAGACCAGGCTGGCCTTGAACTCACAGAGATCCACCTGCCTCCGCCTCCCAGGTGCTGGGATTAAAGGTGTGCCACCACACCTGGCCAGCTTTAATTTTTTAAATATGTGTTTATTAGGCATACATACAGCCTAATATATGTGAGCTCATTTAAGTGAGCATATATGTCATGGCATGCATGTGGAAGTCAGAGGTCAGCCTGTGGGTGTCAGTTTTCCCTTTCTATGTGGGTTCCATAAATCAAACGTAGGTTATTAGGCTTAACTGTGCGCACATTTATCCCTTGAGCCGTTTAGCTGGCACTCTACATTCTTTTCACCCTGTAACCCTGAAACTGTCCTCCTTAAACACTGATATTCCACCTGTCCCTCACCAACCCCTGGCACCTTCTGTATGACTGCCTCTGACTTTGACAACACTGACTACCTTATGCAAGTAGAATCACATAATATTGTTTCATTTAGCATAGTAAAATGTTAGGATCATCTATGTTGCTAGACTTCTCAGTATTTCTTTCCTAGGGCTGAATACTCTTTACTTATTTGTATGTGTGTGTGGACATGTTTATGCGCACTTGTGCTCACAGACACCAGAGTGAGATGGATCCCTAGTAGTTGGGATTACAGGCAGTTATGAGCCACCGAACATGAATGCTGTAACTGAACTCGGGTCCTCTGGAAGAGCAGTATGTCTTCTTAACCACTATACCATCTCTTCACCTCTGAGGAATGGGTGATATTCTGTCTCACGTTTTCTGCTAACTCCTCAGCCTTGGGCTACTTCCATATTTTGGTTGGGTGGATAGTGCTGTTGTAACTGTGGCTATGTAAAAGTCTCCTGTTGATACTCCTTTCTCTTTTGGGAGTAGAATTACTGGATTAGATGCTAATTTTTATTTTTGTAAAGGAACTGACATACCGTTTGCCCAGCACCTGCACTATTTTACAGTTCCATCAGCAGTACTCAAGGGATCTAAATTGTCCACATCCTCACCAATGTTTATGTCTTTTGGTATGTATGGTGTGTGCACATCATGACTCATGGAGGTCAGAAGACAACTTTTATGAGTTGTTTCTCTTCCATTTTTTTAGGGGATTTATTTTTATTTTAATTATGTGTAGGTGTGTCTGTCTGCAAGTGGGTATATACATGTGAGTTTAGGGACATGAGATTACCTGGAGGTGGAGTCACAGATAGTTGTGAGCTGCCCGATATGGGACTGGGAACTGAACTTGGGGCCTCTAGAAGAGCAGCAAGTGCTCTGCAACACTGAACCATCTCTCTAGTTCTCTCCTTCCATCTTTACGTGGGTTCCAGGGATGATCAGGCTTGTGAGGCATTTTGCCCACCCTCCAAACCTTTTTTTTTTTTTTTTGATACAGGGTTTTGCTCTGTATATTCCTAGACTGGACTTGAACTGGAGATCCTCTTCCCTCCCAAGTGCTGGGATTCCTCAGGTGTGGGGTGTGTACTGTGATCTTGATTTGCATTTTCCTTGTGATGAAGTTGGACATCTTTTCATTGCTCATTGGCCATGTGCTCATCTCATCTGCAGAAGTGGCAAATCTCAAACTTTTTGTTGCTTTTTTTCCCCTGGGAGATGGGTTAGGATTAAAGGCCTGAGTCTAGGAGGTTTTCCATCACTGAGCAACGCCTCTAGTCCCCTCTCTATTGTAGTTTTATGGATCATATCTGAGGTGTGCTCCATTGACTGCACTAAGTCCTCTGCAAAGTATTCACTTTTGATTTTCTTGCTCTTCTCTATTGTGTTCTACTTTTTTCTGTTTATGTCTTTGTTGTCTTCTTTCTTCCTAAGCATTTAGAGTTTTCCTTGCCTTTCTCTTGTAAATAAGTGCATTTAAAGCTGCAGAATTCTCTCTATTCATGATGTAGCTGGAAAACATACACTGGAAAGACAAATCTTTTTTTTTTTTTTTGGTTTTTTGAGACAGGGTCTCTCTGTGTAACAGCTCTGGCTGTCCTGGACTCACTTTGTGGACCAGGCTGGCCTCGAACACACAGAGATCCACCTGCCTCTGCCTCCCAAGTGCTGGGATTAAAGGCGTGCGCCACCACTGCCCGGCCGGAAAGACAAATCTTATTGGGCCTATATCTCTAAATTTCCCAGAAGTGGTGTGGGGCTTGTTTTTGCCTGGCTTGGCTGCTTGCTGCCTCCTCCTTTCTCTGTTTGGTCCTTTCCTGACTCTGCTGCTTGTGGCAGGGGTGTCCACAGCCTTTGTCCAGGCTAGTATCATCAGGATGAGCTTTCTAGAATGTGCTCACTTATGGCTAAAGGGTCACACAAGTGCACTTTTAGGGAGGGAGCAACCCTGAGTCCTTAGAATGAGAGGTAATAAGCAGCCCGGCATGGTTGTGCACATCTTTAATCCCAATACTTGGGAGATCTCTGAGTTTGAGGCTAGCCTGGTCTACAAAGTGAGTTTCAGGACAGCCAGGGCTGTTGCACAGAGAAACCCTGCCTTGAAAATCAAAAACAAAAGATAGTGAGAGTTGGAGAGGCTGTGTGCTGATGGAGACAGCTGTGACAGCTGTGGTTGCAGCTAGGTCAGGAGCCATATTGGAGTAGGAGGTGGAGATTATAATTAGAGCAAGTGCTGCTTGACTCAGCAAACTCATGACGTGGTTCAAGGCTTGGGGGCTGTGGGGTGTGGGTCAGAATGTTAGCTTCTTGGGTTGTCCCTTTCCTTCCAAGTGACCTTGAGGCATTTTCTTTAGTGTTCTGTTTATTTTCTAGCCCACAAAGGAAAGACAGATTCCTTCATCAGGTGTGTTTAGTACTAAGGGATGTAAAGTAAGAATCTATTACAAACAAGAAGAGGAAGAAGAGGAGGGCAGAAAGAACAGATTGGCTATTGCTTGGAAGCACCCTTGGTCATCTGGGCTTCAGGGCACAACCCTTGTGGTAACAGCATTTGGAGCTGTCCCCCAAAAGGAGTGCATAATCCCTTTCAGTGTGAGATGATGTGGCCATGCCAACTTCTCTTAGAAGGGAGACAGGAAACAGTATTCAATATACCTAAGGTTGCAAACTTCTCAGAAGGCATGGCCCAGGGAGCCAGTGTGGCTTTTCTGTGGGTCCCTGTTGGAGGCTCCTGAGGACAACCTCTTAATTCACTCACCTGTTTTACAGATTGTGACGTCTGCATCAACAGATCTTCAGGATTATACTTACTACTTTGTCCCAGCTCCATGGCTGTCAGTCAAACTTCTGAGACTGCTGCAGTGCTACCCACCCCCAGGTAATGTTCCTGTAGCCCTTCTAGGTATTTTTGCAGCACTTTCCCCAGGTGGTGTTCCCCATACCCTCTTTAGCCCCTTAATCCATGGCCACAGACTCAGTTTACCCCAGATTCTTCACAAGGAAGAATTTACTTCCTTGGTTGCTTAAAGTCTTTGTTTATTAGATTTAAAAGTTTACTAGATAACAAAGATTATTGTTTCAGAGAGAGGTCAAGTTAGTGAAGTATTGGCATGGCAGACACAAGGATCTGCATTAAATCTAAAGCACCAACATGAAAAGCCAGACGTAGTGGTAATCCCAGTAGCAGGGAGACAGACACAGGAGGATCTAG
This sequence comes from Lophiomys imhausi, assembly GCA_907164525.1. Classification (NCBI taxonomy): domain Eukaryota; kingdom Metazoa; phylum Chordata; class Mammalia; order Rodentia; family Muridae; genus Lophiomys; species Lophiomys imhausi. The sequence goes on from CAJQZJ010032885.1 coordinate 1,182,394, forward strand.
TGTAAGTTACTGGCAAGTCTCATGTTGAAACGAGAGACCGTATCTCAGAAATGTGGATGCGGATGACTCCTGAGGAATGGCGACCTCTGTCCCCTCACACATGCACATCTATCCACACACAACTACTTGAGTACCACACACAAAGCTCATCTGTTCTTTCTGCCCTCCTCTCTTTTTTTTACAGCCCAAACAGCCATACTGTCCTGGAATTCACTGCAGTCCTCTTGCCTCAGCCTCCCAAATGCTGAGTTAGCAGGCTCCCACCATTATAACTGGCATTTTGTCTCTTAGGGTTTTTTTTCTTTTCTTGTTTGTTTTTGTTTTTTTTTCGGGACAGGGTTTCTCTGTGTATCCTTAGCTGTTCTGGACTCACTTTGTAGACCAGGTTATACTTGAACTCACAGAGATCCACGTGCCTTTGCCTCCCGAGTGCTGGGATTAAAAGCATGCTCCACCATGCCCAGCAATTATAGACAGCTGTGAACTGCCATGAGGGTGCTGGGATTTGAACCTGGGTCCTTCGGAAGAACAGCTAGTGCTCTTAACTGCTGAGCCATCTCTCCAACACCTGGTTTTTTTTTTGTTTTTTTGTTTTTTTAAACTCTGAGACAGAGTTTCTCTGTGTAATAGCCCTGGCTGTCCTGGACTTGCTTTGTAGACTAGGCTGGCCTTGAACTCACAGACAGCCTCTGCCTCCCGAGTGCTAGGATTAAAGTGCTGGGATTAAAAGCGTGTGCCATTACTCCTGACTAGGTTTTTGTTTTAATAGTTTTTACATTTACTTTGTGTGTGTGTGTATGGATAAAGGCAAATTCCTTTATCTACAGAACTATCTCACTGGCCCTTGTTTTGTTCCTTTTTTTTTTTTTTTTTTTTAAGGCTTTTCGAGACAGGGTTTTTCTTTATCCTTGACTGTCCTGGACTAACTTTGTAGACCAGACTGGTCTCGAACTCACAGGGATCTGCCTGCCTCTGAAACCCCCCCCCCCCCCCCAGTGCTGAGATTAAAGGTGTGTGCCACCACTTTGTTTTGTTCTTGTGAGACAAGGTCTTATGTAACTCAGTCCAGTCTTGAATTTACTAATCCTTGAGCTCCTAATTCTCCTGCCTCTGTCTTCTAAGTGCTTTGATCAGGTGTGTACCACCATGGCTGGCTTTAGGTTTTTTTGCTCATTGTCTTTTTTTCTGCTTTGAGCCAAATTAAAAAACAAAAAAAATCTTTCTCTTTATATTTCTGTGCATTTTCTCTGTTTCTTTGGGTGATAGCAGACCCTGTCTGTGAGCTCCTTAGACGTTTTGTCCATAATTCTTGGATTTTACTACTAACATACTCTTAAGTGGGAGTACTTTGTGCCATCTGAATTAGAAGCAGGTGTGGCTGCCATAGCTGCTCCAGCCGCACCACATGTTTATGACACTGGAACAGGGAGCTGTCCCATGGCAGTTTACAAATCTCCCAGTCTTATCTGGGAGTAATTCTCAAAGGCACTCATAGGACAAGCAAGTGTATCAGAGGCCTTTTGCCTAGGTGTGGGGTTGACCTGGTAGAATGAGTACCTAGGAGCCCAGCTGACAGTTGTGTCTTGCCCAGAAGACCCTGCGGTGCGTGGTCGCCTGACTGAGTGCCTGGAGACCATCCTGAATAAGGCTCAGGAACCACCCAAGTCCAAGAAGGTCCAGCACTCAAATGCCAAGAATGCTGTGCTGTTTGAGGCCATCAGCCTGATCATCCACCATGACAGGTGAGATCTTGTATGTGCAGATGCTGACGGGTGGCCTCTCCTCTAGTTTCGGTCTGTGCCGGGTACGACCACTTACCCCTCTTGCTTCTCCAGCTCATGTGCCCTCTCTGGCCCCAGGACATACCCACTAGACACTTTTCTGGCTAGGACATCTTCCCTAGATCTGCTTCTTGCTTCTGAGCATCCCGAAAGGCTTCTCTGGAAGGAAGGGATTCTGTGTGCTGTTAGCTTTGTTGCTGAGGGAAGCATACTCCAGTATTCTGCAGTCTTCTGTGACAATGATAGCGACTCCCAGCTCCTGCCGAGGGTCATGACTGGGTCACAGGCAGTGGTTGTCTTACACAGCCCAGGCTCACTTCTGGTCTTTTATGTTCAGCCCTGGAGGCGTGACCTTGTGAGTGCCGTGGCACTGCTTTCTGGGTCTCAGCCAGAGGCCCAAGGGCAGGACTGTAGCAGACAACTCTAGCCTGCTTGGAACTAGCTGCTTTTGCCACATCATTTAGATAAATATTGCTGTGACAAAAACAGTGTCAAACTGGAGAAGGGTTGAGAATGAACCACTAAAAACAAAACTTGCAGTGTGAGGGAGGGAGAGCGTACTGGTCCCTGAGACACATATGTAAGGAGGGATTGTGAGGGCCCGGCCTGTGATCTGCACTGATAGCCCGTACCACTCACTGTCTGCCTCAGCCGGGTGCAGGTCCCTGCACAGCCCTGCTGCAGGCTGGCTGCTGTCCAGGTCTGCACAGGCTGGCTGCTGTCCAGGTCCCTGCACAGCCCTGCTGCAGGCTGG
>CAJQZJ010032885.1:1186523-1212961 GCA_907164525.1 Lophiomys imhausi
AGTTGTTTAATTAAGGGCATTGCCAAATCAGGGTCTCCAAATACCCTCTCAGCTGCTTTAACCATTCTAGCCACGAAGTCTGAGAAAGGCTCCAGGGGATCCTGAATAATCTTGGTTAGATTGCCATTCACTTCCCCTTTGTTAGGCAGTGATTTCCAAGCTCTGGTTGCGATTAAATTGATTTGCTCAAACACCTGAGCCGGATACCCAGTTTGTTGTTGAGCAAATCAACCTTGCCCAAGAAGCATGTCCACATCCCAGGCTGGGTTTCCTGCTGCACAATTAGCAGCAGCTTGTTCATTAGCAAACTCAATCAAGAAAGCCTTCCAATCTAAATACTGCCCAGAGGACAGGCAGGCACGTGCCAAGCTCATCCAGTCACTAGGAGTCATGCAATAACGATGAAGAGCTTCCACCTGAGCTACAGTGAAAGCAGCATTAATCCCATAAGTGCGGACAGACTCAGCGAGTGCTTTAATTACCTTAAAATCGAGGGGTTCATGATAATGATTTCCCCCTCCATCCTGAAAGACAGGGTAGTACAGCTCATGTCTCACTTCCCTCCAGACATTTGGACAGAATGACCGCCCACTAGGACCACTCGGAGGGGAAGTCTCATTATATGAAGGCGGCGCCAACACAGGCGGCCCCGGACCTGAGGGCTCTATCCGGGTGCAGTCAGAATTCTTCCTCAAAGATGACTTCTCCATATCCTTTGCTAACATTTCAAGTTCCTCTTCAGACTCTGAGCTATCCTCTTCCGAAGTATCTTTCCCAGATTTGACCAAGCGCTCCTCTTTTAACTGCTCTAATGCCTCTTGTCCCTTTTCCACGGCCTTGCAATATCTCTGATCTCCTAAACAACTACGAACAAGTCTCCAAATAGGCCGTGCTCCTCCCTGCAATGTACCTTGCTCCCAGGCAAAATCTAGATCTCTCCCAAGCTTATCCCAGCAACTGATAAAGGCCAGCAAGGCCAGCATTCGCTCCATTTCTGTGAGGCACTCTCTGCTTTCCTCACCTTGCTCTGCCAGTTGTGTCTTCTACTCGTCCGAATCCTGGAACTTTATTGCTCCCTCCCGGAGACCTTATTGCCTCTTTACCGAGGTCCTTATTGCTCCCTCTGGAGACCTTATTTTCGGTTCGCAGTTTCCTGCGAAACTTTACCTTTAGTTTGCAACTTCCCGCGAAACTTTACCTTTAGTTCGCAACTTCCCGTGAAACTTTACCTTTAGTTCGCAACTTCCGCAAAACTTTACCTTTAGTTCGCAATTTCCGTAAAACTTTACCTTTAGTTCGCAACTTCCGCGAAACTTTATTGTCCCAATTTACCCCGGGAACTTACTAGTGCACTGCCCCTGACTGCAAGAGTTCTGAGTCTTTTCTGGTTCCCCGTACGGGCCACCACTTGTCGCGTCAACCTCGACCAGCAACGACGACGCAACTCGCAAAAGCTCTTCTCAAGCAGTTTATTCAGGTCCCTTGAAAACAGTCTTCCGAATCCTTGCTTGTGTCTCTGATTGTCTGCTTGTGTCTCTGCTTGTGTCCTTGTGTCTCTGCTTCTCCTCCCCCAAGCCCTTATATGCCTACTCAAACCCAATCAGATCATGCCACCTGGTGATCCAAGATAGGCTCACAAGAGGAGGAAGCACACCGGGCTAGGCAGCTGCTACCAACTAAGGCTTGTTTACAGCTAAGCTTGAGCTTTCTGGCATCAAGCCAAGTGCCATCTTAGGGTTGCAGCTCACCACACTGAGCCTCTCTCACTGTACCCTCCTCACTGTACCGCCTCCTCCGGCATCCCTCCTGCTGTACCTCTTCTTCATTGACCGCCTCCTCACTGCATCCCTCCTTACTGTGTCCTCTTCTGTCGCTCACAGCCCTCCTGATTGCATTCCCCTCCTTATCATGTCCCCCTGCTCCTTGCAGTGAGCCAAACTTGCTTGTCCGTGCCTGCAACCAGCTGGGCCAGTTCCTGCAGCACCGGGAGACAAACCTCCGCTACCTGGCTCTGGAGAGCATGTGCACCTTGGCCAGCTCTGAGTTCTCTCATGAGGCCGTCAAGACCCACATTGAGACTGTCATCAATGCCTTGAAGGTATGCTCCTTATTGGTCATGTATGGCTGCCTTTATGTGGAGGCCAGAAGACTAGGCAGTACCTCCTGTGGGCATAGATGAGTCCCTTCAAGCTGTTTAGTTTGGATCCTAGAGTGTTTGCGTGGCTCCTATCACTTGCTGACATGCAGGGTGAATGGAGCATTTGGGTGAGAAAGCTATCCATCTTTGTGCACTGAAGCACTGTGGAACAGAGCTCTAGCCAAGAGCCTTTGGTTGAGTTTGCCTCTGTTGTGGCAGTCCTGTCCCATGGAATGATTTCATGTGACACCTGCTTAGAGTCCAAGATAGTATAGTTCAGTAAGCAGAAATAGTTTTCTTTTATAGAAAGATGAAATATTTTGTTCTTTTTTGTTTGTTTGTTTTAATTTTTAATAAATTTATTTATTTGTTGCTTCAGGTTACATCTCCATCATATTGTCCTCTTTCCCCCCTTCCCAGCCCTGCCCTCCTATCCTCTACCCCCTAACCCTTCCATCCTGCTCCTCTGGAGTGGAGTGTCCCTACATAACAGTCCCTTGCCCCAGTTCAGAAGTCATATGAAGGCCAAGAGCCTCTTCATACACTGTGGGGGCCTACAAGACAGTACCACCAGTGAAAAGTGTCTCATTGCTAGGGAGGGAAAACTAAAAAACAGACCAACAAACAAACAAACAAACAAAAACAAGCAACAAAAATAAATAAAAAATAAAAATCTATGTCCATGTTCCCTTTGGTGTGTTGGTTGTAGTGCAGATACCCTGTACTATATAGCTAAAATCCTACTATAAGTGAATAGAGGCCATGTGCATCCTTCTGAGTCTGGGTTAGCTCACTCAGGATGAGCTCTAGTTCCATCCATTTGGCTGAAAATTGCATAATTTCATTGTTTCTGATAGCTGAGTAATATTCCATTGTGTAGATTTACCACAGTTTTTTAATCCATTCTTCAGTTGAAGGACATCTGGGTTGTTTCCAGTTTCTAGCTATTACAAATAAGGCTGCTATGAACATAGATGAGGAGACTTCCTTATGATTCCGTGAGGAGTCATTTGGATGTATACCCAGAAGTGGTATGGCTGGGTCCTGAGGCAAAGCTATTCCAAGTTTTCTAAGATATCGCCATACGGCCGGGCGGTGGTGGCGCACGCCTTTAATCCCAGCACTTGGGAGGCAGAGGCAGGCGGATCTTTGTGAGTTCGAGGCCAGCCTGGTCTACAAAGCGAGTCCAGGACAGCCAGAGATATTCAGAGAAACCCTGTCTCGAAAAACCAAAAACAAAACAACAACAAAAAAAAAAGATATCGCCTTACTGACCTCGACCTCCATAGTGGTTGTGCAAGCCTGTACTCCCATCAGCAATGGAGGAGGGTTCGCCCCTTTCTCCACACCCTCGCCAGAATGTGCTGTCATTTGAGCTTTTGATCTTAGCCATTCTGACAGGAGTGAGATGGAATCTCAGAGTTGTCTTGAGTTGCATTTCTCTGATTAAGGATGTTGAGCATTTCTTCAGGTGTCTCTCGGCCATTAGGGATTCCTCCTTTGTGAATTTTCTATTTAGCTCCGTCCCCATTTTTTGATTGGATTATTTGGTTTCTTGGCATTTAATTTCTTGAGTTCTTTGTAGATTTTGGATATTAGCCCTCTGTCAGATGTGGGGTTGGTGAAGATTTTCTCCCAGTCTGTAGGCTGCCATTTTGTTTGAATGATAGTGTCTTTTGCCTTACAGAAGCTTTTCAGTTTCATGAGGTCCCATTTATTGATTGTTGGTCTCAGGTCCTGAGCTGTTGGTGTTCTGTTCAGGAAGTTGTCACCTGTGCCAATGAGTTTGAGGGTTTTTCCCACTTTTTCTTCTAGTAGATTTAGTGTGACCGGCCTTATGTTAAGGTCTTTGATCCACTTGGATTTAAGTTTTGTACAAGGTGATAAGTATGGGTCTAATTTCATTCTTTTGCAAGTGGACATCCAGTTGGACCTGGAAAGAGCTATTCTCAATTTCATATGGAACAGGAAAAAACCCAGAATAGCTAAATCAATCCTGTACAATAAAAAAACATCTGGAGGTATCACCATCCCAGATTTCAAGCTGTACTACAGAGCAATAGTAGTAAAAAACAGCATGGTATTGGTATAGAAACAGACCAGTGGATCAATGGAATCAAATTGAAGACCCAGAAATGGACCCACACACCTATGGCCACCTAATTTTTGACAAAGAAGCCAAAACCGCACAATGGAAGAAGGACAGCATCTTCAACAAATGGTGCTGGTCCAACTGGATGTCCACTTGCAAAAGAAATATTTTGTTCTTATCTCCAGGAAGGTTCGCCTTTTACAAAGCAAAATTCCTTCTCAAGGATTTTAGATTCTTTTAAGGATTAGAATTCCAGAATTTAAAGAACCTAGCTGAGGTTACCTGTCTTCATACCTGCTTCTGAGTATGAGAGTGACATTGTTAGAATGTTCCTCTGACATGACACACACACTGTCCACTGTACTGGCACGTTAGGTTAGTTTATTAATAAACCACAGATGTGGACTCTTTATCTTGGTGAGCCTGAAGCTTTAGTGACGCAGATCTGGCCATGATCTGTATTTCTGTGTAAATCAACAGGCATTTGGTGTCTGTTTTGAACTGAGGTTGCATTCTTCCTAGGCCAGGTTAGGTGTCTGTCCTAGTCATTTCCTTCAATCCCAAGAACAACTGTCACCTCAAGCTTTTCTAACCCTTGGTAAGTGCCCTTTGTCTTGCACTGGGCCATCCATCCTGCACTGTTCTCCGCTACTGCAGGGGGCCCCAATTACCTGCACCATGCTTCTCAAGCACTGTGTGGTAGGGTTTTTGGAGTCTCTTTCCCACGCCATCTGGAGAGGGGCTCAAGAATCTGACTCGGAACCAGTTCCCAGGCAACACGGAAGGTGCTGTTCTGCGCCCACACAATGCAGATGTCTTTGTGACTTGTTCATTAGGCCTGAGTGTTATCCTCAGAAGAGCTGGTCAGTGAAGGGAGAGTGAACAGACAGAGCTAGAACTGGGTCACCCTGACTGGACTAAGTATGATGGGACAGGGCAGTGAGTTGTGTGTGGATTCCAAGTGGCCTAAGCTGTTGGATCCCATATATAGATGTAAGGGGCTTGGGGATAGGGGAGCGCCCTACCTGATGGGGACATTGCTCTGGGTACTCCAAGACAGCTCCTAATGAACAAATAGATGCTAGACTCATGGACTCACATACAGCAGTGGTTATTAGGAGTGACTCTGACTCTGTCTTGTTTTCAGACGGAACGAGACGTGAGTGTGAGGCAGCGGGCAGTGGACCTGCTCTACGCCATGTGTGATCGCAGCAACGCCCAGCAGATTGTGGCTGAGATGTTGAGCTACCTAGAGACGGCTGACTACTCCATTCGAGAGGAAATTGTGAGTCCAAAAGCCTGAGGGGCTGCCCAAGCTGCCCCCTGCTGTGGACATGAGTTCCAGTGGATGTTTCCTGGGTGGTTTTCAGTGTCCAGCAGGCTTGTATGAGTGTCTGTGAGACACTAGATAAAAGATTCCTTGGCATCAGCTTGTCCCTCTAGCCTTCTGGTGTGGACATTTGTCAGTGTTGAGCACTAGCTGGATTGCCTCACAGGGCCCTGATGCCAGGGTCTCACAAGGAAGGACTAGGTGGACTAGGCACTCACAGTGAGTTGTTTCATGACCATGCCATGCTCCAGGGAAGGCCTGAGAGAGTAAAGGTCAATAAAGCTTCTAGGAGACAGTTACTCGAGGTGAGCTATTGACTAGGAAATGAGGTGCTAGAAAGAGGGTGCACATGGAATTGGAAGCTAGTATCTTACACCATGCACCATGCAGGAGGTGCTGAGGGCAGGGCTCTTGCTTAGAGCCACCATAATGAATCCCTTGAGGTAATTTTTTTCTGTTCTATTCTATATTTGTGTGTATATGTATGTCTTCTGGCATGTGTGTGGAGGTCAGTAGTTGGCTCTTTCCTTCTACATGGGTTCCGGGTATTAAACTGAAGTCATCAGATGAGGCAGTAAACACTGTCCATTGCTGAACCATCTTGCTGGTTTCCCTGAGATGATTGTAAAAGATAATGTTTATTTTCGATCACAGCTTTGGAGTTTCTGGCCCAAGTTTGGGTAGAGTGAAAGCTTTGGGTCTCTGTGGGCAAGCCACATGCTTTGACACACTGTGTGTGACAGTAGCAGGGAACAAATGGTGGAGCACACTGCTCACATTGTGTCTAGGAGGTGGTGTCAAAATGAGATCGCAGCCCCTCCAGTGTCCCAGTCTCAGTAACAGCAGGCCCCGCAGTGATCTTCCTCCTCAAATAGTGATGCCCTGGAATCCAAGCCTCCAACACTTGAAACATTGAAGGACATTCAAGATCCAGCTATGGCAGGCGTGTGTGCAGAGGGACATTCTGAGTAGGAAAGGGCTGGCCTTGTTTGGGATGTGCCTGGACTTGTTCTGGCCAGGCCCGGCTCTGGCCTGGGGGGTGGTGTCTGCGTGGGCCAGGCTCTTGGTGTTTCCAGCAGAGGTGGCAGTGGCACCCGTCAGCGTGGCTGTGTTGGTTTGCTCTCTACCCCTCCTTTTAATTTTCTATGTAAACAATCTTTCCAGACAATATATTTTGTTTATACTTTCTCCCTCCAATTCCTCCCATATCTTGCCCACCTCCCTCCTTACCTAACTTCATGTCTTTCCTCTCTTTTTTTTAACTTTTTAACTTTTATTTTTGAGATTATAATTACATTTTTCCCTTCCCTTTCCTCCTTCTCAACCTGTCCATATACCCTTCTCTGTTATTCAAATTCATGGTCTCTTTTATCATCAATTGCTATTGCATTTATATGTGTATGCAAATACACATATATTCCTGAATATAATCTGTTAAGTCCATATAATGTTACTTATATGTTTTCAAGGCTGGCCCTTTGGCACTGGACAACCAATTAGTGTGCTCTTTCCTGGGGAAGACCACCTCTCCCACTTCCAGTTTTCCTTAGTGTGCCTATCATTCTTTGTGTAGGGTTGAGGCCTTGTGGGCTTTTCCTTGTCCACTCTGGCATGTCTAGTGCCATCATTGTTCAGGTCACATTTTGGTAGTCATGTTGGTGAGTCTTACTGGGTGTAGCTTCTGTCATTACTAGGAAACACAGTCTCACAGCAAACTCCCTGATCCTTTTGGCTCTTAGGATCTTCCCTCTTCCACAGTGTTCTCCGCATCAGCAGAGTGAAGCTTCTCTCTGTGGTTGATGAAACATGTAAGCATTGTCTTCAGCAATACGATCTTACTATCAGTTTGTGGAGAGCAACCAGTAGATATTTGGGGGCTTCCATGGGGCCCCTTTGACCAACAACTCAACAAGATGTAACCCATTCCTGGTACTGGAGGTTTTACTTGGTGGTACAAGATGTCTAGTTGGGGCACTGTCTCTCCTGTTACTGGTGACTTCATTTAGATTCCTTTTGTATGTATATGTTTTAGGAAGCTTCTACAGTAGTAAGTTTCAATGTGCTTTTCAAATGTTAGTTGTCCCTCCCCATGTGCCCTCCTGTGCCCTTCCTTCCACCCTCCTCCCTATTTAACTCTATGATTTTAGTTTCCTTTATATCTCTTCATAATTAATATTTTCTATTTCCCCTTCCTTAGGAAATCCTATCCTATTCTAACTAAGTTCCTTAATAAGTACCTAATTTCAGCCATTATTTGGATTGTAGCATGCATATTGAAGGGTTAAAAGCTAACAACATATAAGTGAGAGCGTGGGTCTTTTGGGTCTGGGTTACCTTAGTCAGGGTGATTTGTTTTCCCTAGCTCCCCCCATTTACCTGTAAATTTCATAATTTTATTTTTCTCTACAACTGAATAGTAGTAATCCATTGTGTAAATATACCATATTTTTATTATCCTTTCATCAGTTGATGGAATCTAGGATCTCTAGTAGTAGGATGTAGAATCTTTTGGGTATATATACCCAAGAGTGGTATAACTGGGTCTTTTTGATTTGTTGAGACATGCCTTCTCTGTGTAGTCCTGGCTATCCTGAAACTCTGTTTAAACCAAGCTGGCCTTGAACTCAACAGAGATCACCCTGTGTGCCTCCCGAGTGCTGGGATTAAAGGTTTGCATAGCCATGTCTGGCTTGCATAGCTGGATCTTGAGGTAGATCTATTTGTTCCCAGTTTTTTTTGAGGTTCTGAGGAACTGCCACATTGATTTCCTTAGTGACAGTGTAAATTTGTACCCCACCAGCAATAAATAAGCAGTCTCCTTTCCCTGAACCCTCGCCAGCATGAGCTCTCACTTGTTCTATTGCTCCTGGACATTCTGACTGTGTAGATGAAATCTCAAAGGAGTTTTAATTTGCATTTCCCGGATGGTTAAGGATGTTGAACATTTCTTCAAGTATTTCTCAACCATTTATGTTTCACCTTTTGAGAACTCTGTTTTGTTCTGTATCCAATTTTTAAGTTGGATTATTTGTTTTTTCTAATGTTCATATTTGTTGTTGTTCTTTATATATTTTAGATGCACACTATCAAATGTGTAATTGGTAAAGACATTTTCTCATTCTGTAGGCTCTCACTTTGCTGGAATGACGGTGCCCTTGCCATAAAGAAGCTTTTAAGCTTCAGGAGGCCCTGTTTATTAATTGTTGGTTTTAGTGCCCATGCATTTAACTGGGGGCTTGCCTACAGTTTCAGAGGGTTAGTCCGTAGCGGAACGTGGTGCGGGCAGGCACACATGGCCATTGGAGCAGTAACTGAGACATCATATGACCTGCAAGTTGTAGGCAGAGTTAGTCTTGGCATGGGCTTTTAAAACCTCAAAGCTTACCTCCAATGATACACCTCCTCTAATGAGACCACACTCACTCCAAGGCTTTCCCAAATAGTTCCACTAACTGGAGACCAAGCATCAAACATAAGAGCTTTTGAGGACCATGTATAAGCTCATTCAAACCACTACACTCTGTAAGTGTCATGGAATCAGGGAGTTAAGCTGATGTAGGGTTGGGGTGTGTCTGACCTCAGCAGATTGTCTTGAGTATTAGCATCTTGTGTCCAGGTGCAGTGCTGTGTCCCTGAAGCTTTTCTCACCTGAGCCAGATTCTCTCCACTCTGGGGGCTGTGGTCTCTGAAGATCTGAAAGCTTCCTGTCCACTCTAAGCTTTAGGTCCATCTGCAAGCTGGCATAGGCTTGTATGCCAGCCTGTTCTTTGTATATTGGGTAGCATCTGCCTGAGGGCCTTGTCTTCCTTGCAGGTGCTGAAGGTGGCCATCCTGGCTGAGAAGTATGCAGTGGACTACACTTGGTATGTGGACACCATCCTCAACCTCATCCGCATTGCAGGGGACTATGTGAGTGAAGAGGTGTGGTACCGTGTCATCCAGATTGTCATCAACCGTGATGATGTGCAAGGTTATGCCGCCAAGACAGTGTTTGAGGTATGGCGGGGAAGAAGGGGCACCTTCACTGGGGACAGTGGTGCCTAAGCTTGAGGGAACAGAGATGGGTCTCAGGGGTATTGCTTCTCCCCTGTCTTGCTCCCATTTACAGTTCTGCCCTTTTTGCACTAATGCTTCCTATCAAGCTGCAGTTTCCTCTAACCTTAATCTCCAAAATCATACCAGGACTGAGGGACTTGGGCTGTTGAGTGGCCTATTAGCTATCGTGTGCGTGAGGGGCATCATATGTCTGCTTTCATTGTCAGAAGGCTGTTGGGACAGCTACATGCTTTGCTTTTGAGCCCCTTGGCTGTTGGCACTGCAACCAGCTGTAGGGAGCCAGGGTCTGCCAAGGCTTTAGGGGAGGGTCTCACTGACATAAACTACACCTTGCAAGGAAGGCTCCTGCTGTCTTTGCTGTGGCTTCACTTCATGTCAGTTGCCTTTCCTGTGGCCTAGCTCCTGGTGTTCCCTGTTTCACAGGCATTGCAGGCTCCAGCGTGTCATGAGAACTTGGTCAAAGTGGGCGGCTACATCCTGGGGGAGTTTGGAAACTTGATAGCCGGGGACCCACGATCCAGGTAAAAGACCCAAGGAACCAGGGGTGTGTACTACATTAGAGTGCCCCACTCCCTACACTGCTTTGACAGCCTGAGGGAGGAAGAGTCCCCTACACTGGGAGCTGGTATTCAGTCCTCTTCAAGGAGACACCCCAGTAGAGGTGTAGGCTGAGCACAAGGCAGCACATGGGACAGATGAGATAGTGTGACTCCCCATCTGTGCTCTCTGCCCTTCTCAAGCCCTCTGATCCAGTTCAACCTGCTCCACTCCAAGTTCCACTTGTGCAGCGTCCCCACCCGGGCACTCCTGCTGTCCACCTACATCAAGTTCGTGAACCTCTTTCCAGAGGTAAAGTCTACCATTCAGGACGTGCTGCGCAGTGACAGCCAGCTGAAGAATGCAGATGTGGAGCTGCAGCAGCGGGCTGTGGAGTACTTGAGGCTGAGTACTGTCGCCAGCACTGACATCCTGGTACGGGCTTCTGGCTGGGCTTTGTGGTGCTGGGGCCACTGGGCTGGTGCTGGGGCCAGGATGGCCATACCAACCTCTAGTCTTTCCAATAGGCAACTGTTCTGGAGGAAATGCCACCCTTCCCTGAGCGTGAGTCCTCCATCTTGGCCAAGCTGAAGAAGAAGAAGGGCCCAAGCACAGTGACTGACCTGGAGGAGACCAAGCGTGAACGAAGTATCGACGTGAATGGGGGCCCTGAACCCGTTGCATCCAGTACCAGTGCTGCGGTGGGTCCCTGCCACTGCGTACCTGGAGTCCATCAGGGCCCCATATGCCCAGGGTTTGGATGAACAGGGCTGGTGTCTGTGAGAAAGCTTGTGTTTAAGTACTGAGAGTCCAGCCATGGACATGGTCAGGTGTGCCCCTGAGCCTAGGGTCTCCAGGGCATCCTATTCTATGAGGCCAGGTTATGGCTTCTTGGGACCAGGCTAGCACCTGGGGCTCTCTGTGGTGACTTACTTTTAGACCTGAGACCACACTGTAGGAAGCCTGGTGTGTGTTCTCCATCAATTTAGAATAGCTTGCTGTTTACCTTTTGGAGGTTTCCTGTAGTGACTGAAGTAGAATAAACTTTCCCTTTATGTGGCAAGATTAGAATATTCCTGTGGGTGGAAGTATACCATACCTGATATTCATTGATGGGAAATGCCATTTGGAGAGCTTCATTACTGTCCCTCTCCAAATAGAGCAGGCCTAGAAGTGTGGTCTTGTGACCACCTTTGCCCTGACTGCTGTAGATGTGTTCATCAGATGTTGTGCTCCTGGGCTTTTCTGGGTCTCCTCTTGCCAGCCTCTGTGGCCCTTTCCCATTTGGGGGGGGACAACGTGTGATAGGACATCTGTATTGCTGCCTTTGGTAGCCATTCTGAAAGTGTTATGCAGCCACATGAGAGGGCCAGGAGCTCACTCTGTCCCCAACACCCCCTTCCCTTTGTGCTGGCCCGCAGCAGCAATTAGACCTGTTCCTGACTTGTCCCTGGCAGGCTCTCACTCATACCTGTGCCCCTTACATGACAAAGACTTTGAGTATATCATTTATTTCAAGTAATATTCATATACGCTGTCACATGCCTATACATGAACTTGCAAAAAGCACAGGATATTACAACCATTTCGAGGGATAGACACGTAGGCTTCCCCGCTAATACATTCCCACACACTCTCAGCCTTCTTTGCTGAGGGTCAGTTTGAGGCCTGGTTTTACTTGAAGGAGTTTCTGTGCCTGGGGCACCGTTGCTACTGTGTGCAGGGGACATGTAGCCACTGAGCGTCTTCTCTGCACAAGATGTGCTGTATTAGAATGGATTCAGCATCTAGTTTCATGATGCTTGCCTTCATGAATGATCAGTAGGATGGTCACAGTGACTCTTGAAAACAGGGTCTCATGCCAGTATCACCCCACATTTATAGACTAGCCTGGGGAGTGCTGAGGACTGCACACAAGTGTGTGAGTCAGCTGTGGTGTGGCGGGGGCACCTTTGGGGAAGTCAGGTCTGGGGAATGACTGTAGGGTGACAAGCTGTGCCCTTGTCCTGTGTAATGCATCGACTTTAAGGGCTTTTTGTTTGTTTGCTTGTTTTGAGATAGGATTTCTCTGTGTAGCCTTGGCCTGGAACTTGCTGTGTAGACCAGTCTGGCCTTGAACTGAGAGATCCCCCTGCCTCTGCCTCCCAAGTGCTGGGATTAAAGGCCTGTGCTACCACTTCGTGGCTTCAAGAGTCTTTTCTTGATAATTTTATACACGTGTATAACGCATACTCCCCACTGTCTTCTCACCCTGTCATCTCCCCTCTGCCCCTTCTACCCACTTTTTTTCCTTCCTACACATTTCTTTCTCTCATTCCTGTCAACAACCAGTTGTGGATGAGGGAAGGACTGACAGGACCCTAACCCTTACTGATGAACTTTTGGCCATTGATAGTTCTGGGAGAGGTGGAGTTGCCGTCTTTACTTGTGCATCCACTGCTGAGCCCACTAGGCTCCAACAGATAGCTCCAAAACCATGCTTTTTACAGATGGCCCTTGTTAAATTCAGTAGGTTGCACACCAAAACTTTATTGTTTGTTTGAAACCAAGTCTTCATATTGTATCCTGTTTCACTGTGCAGCCTAGGCTGGCCCAGAACTTGCTACACAGCAGAGGATAACCCTGAATTCCTGCTTCTACCATGTGCAAACCGTATTCTTTTTGAATAGGCCACAGTAATGTGCATGGACTTATTTCTTAAGCCATACATTTCAATTTCTTAGATGGCAAAACTTTTTTTTTTCCCTTTTTTTAGAGCTTTGTTGTTTTTATTTAAATAGCCATTTGTGGGGAAAATTTCTAGTTGTGTGAAATTACGATGATGGCGTGACGTGAATGTCTTCATCTGGACTCGAGTAGGCTTGCTTTGTAGGTGGCCAGCAACCCTACTTGCTGGTCTGCAGTCTCTGGACTGCTCACTGCCCCTCCCCACCCACTCATTGCCTGACCTTGGAGTGGACATGGGGCCATGCGGGTCTCAAGCATCCAAGTATCCATGCTGATGCTCCGTTTTTCTTCTCTTCCAGTCTACACCTTCTCCGTCAGCAGACCTGCTGGGTCTGGGGGCTGTGCCCCCTGCTCCCACGGGGCCCCCTCCCTCCTCTGGCGGTGGGCTGCTGGTGGATGTGTTCTCAGATTCAGCTTCCACAGTTGCACCTCTTGCACCCGGCTCTGAAGACAACTTTGCCAGGTAGCCCAGTTTCTGAGTACTGCTTGGGAGCTGTATGTACCTCAGTGGTGATCTGTGCTTGATCCCTAGTACCTGGTGGGTACTATTAGAGAGGAGGCTGGTGCTCTTGCAGACAGAGAACATATGTGTGGCTGTGCTTCGCTTTGGAGACTGATAGTACCTCTACGATTTCTTTTCTTTGGGTTGTTTGATAAATATTCTGAGCTTGTTTCTTCTTTCCCTCTTACCCCTACCCCTTCCCACCTCCCTTGTGCTTTCAGCTCTGTCAGTTTTTGTTGTTGTTTTTCTTTTTGTCTGCCTCTGGCATATACCCTTTTTAAGGAAATTCCCTTCAGCTCTGTGCACAGATAGCTACCTTCTACCACAGTCTCAGGTGCGGCCCTGGCTCTTTCTTGCTGACTCCATATGTGTCTTCTGCTTATATTGCCCTTGTCCAGTTACTTCCTCTGTTTCCCATTTTTAAAGGTTTGGGATCACTTTCCTTCTTCCTTGTCGGTTGATTTTTTTTTTTTTCCAGCTTTCCTACTTACTGCTCCTTACTGTGCTTTTGTCCTGGTTCATAAATGGTATGGAGGCTCCTCACTTGTACCCTCCAGTGGCTGGGGATTCTGTCTTGGGGAGATCAGAATGCTTCATAGGATGGCCTTTGTTCCCTGCCTGGAGATGATACCAGGATTCTTGTGGTTTTAGAGATTTCATTTCCTTGTATTCATTTTGCACATGATCTTTCCTTCCTGTTAGGAAATGTGTGGATCTGGAGTGTGTGTTTGGAGTAGGCTGCCTCTGTGGACTGTGAACAGGCCTCCGATAGCTTGAGAATCGCTGAGCTTAGTGTTTGAGAGCTGTGGAAAACCTGGTTTCCGAGGCCCTTGTTGCAGAGACAATGTTGGGGTCCAGCCAAGCAATCTAGTTTTGGCAGGTCTGCATACAGGAATACCTTCGCTTTGCTCTGTTGTCATTTCTCCATGACAGCCATAGGTCCTGGGTCAGCTACTCCTTGGTGTCAGGTAAAGATGGGCGTAGGGAATGTGGGTGGTAGTCTTTGCAGACTTGAGTCTTCCTCTGTTGGTGTAAGCTTCTGGTATATGCTCCCCAGTTCCAGGAGGGCATGCACCTTCGTTTTTTCCTTTTCCTGGCCTGCTGGCCTGATCCTGGACACAATCTCTTAAGGGTCTAGGGCAGTTCTTCAGGACACGAGCCTGTATAGAGAGGTGTTTACCTGTTTGATTTTGATGTGGTCACACAGGGTTACAACATGATGTTTACTTGGTGTGTCGTAGAAAGACCTGTTGCTTTGGGCATTGCAGCAGTCATGAGGGAGGTTGCATCCTCCGTAAGCCTAACATGATTGCTGTTCACCTATGAGTTCCTTGGGTCAAGGTGTAGTTGAAGAGACCTTTTGGAAACAGCCAGCCAGCCATATGTAGATGGTAGGGGCTTCTCTATCGTGTAGATAATAGATTGTTACCCAGATCCAAGTGTGTGAGCTCTATAACCTCTTCTCAGGCTCGTTGAGTAGCACCCAAGCTGGGGCTGCGTAGAGTGCTAGCCTAGGGTGAGGGAGCCCTGTGCTAGTGTTTGGAGCCTCAGACCAGACTGCAGCTCTGCTGCCCAGCCACATCCTATGAGGTAACAGCCATTCACATGTGCGTTGTTGTATGTTCTCACAAGTGTTGGGAAAATGGTCTCATACACTGAATGGCATTTTATTTTGGGAGACCTCACTGTAGCAAGAACTGTGCAGATAGCTGTTGGGTTGTGACCTAGGTGACTTGCAAGAACTGGTGACACTTGGGTCTCTGGTATGTTCACAGGGGACTCTGTCTCCATTGCTCTTATGGGCATTGTGCAGAATGGGGCCAGCAGAGCCCCCTCTGCCCTGAGTGCCCAGGCACACTGTGATGGCTTCATTGCAAGGAAGCAGCTCTTACATATCCTGAAGTGACAACTGTGGAGAAGTTGATTGAGTTGATTGATGTATAATCTAGGGCAGAGGTCATTCATCTTGGTTCCTGAGTCTACTCAGGTAGCCATTGAGACCTGTAGGTGTGCTACCTACCGCATGCAGCTGTCTCAGGCACAGCGGCAGTCCAACTACACCCTCTGCATACCATCCATTCCTAGCCTCCTCAACCCCAGACATCCCTGGGTGATAGTCACAGGAGATACCATCTGTTTCTGAGGGGTACCCGAGGAGGTCCTTGGCTCTGGCTCTATAGACCATGATAAGGCCCTTAAAGCTTTTCCACTTTATCTTTCCCTGTCTCCACTGAAGTGTTTTGGCCAAAAATAAATACTTTAAGCCCAATGTAAAACAAATTTTTCTACTTCCTGTGGGTGGCTCTGAGTGATGCTTAACTCTCCTTTTCTCCTAGGTTTGTTTGTAAAAATAATGGTGTGTTGTTTGAAAACCAGCTGCTTCAAATTGGACTTAAGTCAGAATTTCGGCAGAATTTAGGTATGTGTTTTATTTAATGAAAATTGTTTAGAAAGTATTGGAAATAGCCAGACATGGTGGTAATCCCAGCATTTGGAGGCATGAGAATTGTATGAAGGCACTCCAGGCTAAATAGCCCATTTCAGGCAAGCCTAGCTTACATACTGAGACTGCCCCCAACCAAAAAAAAAAAAAAGTTTTTAAAAAGCCAGCTATGACACTTAAGAGGCAGAAGCAGGCGGATCTCCGTACGTTCAAGACTAGCCTGGTCTACATAGAAAATTTCCAGATGACCAGGACTGTTAGAGAGACCCTGTCTCAAAAAACAAACAAACAAAAACCCAGGTATGGTGCTTACATCTCTAGTCCTAGCACTTGGGAGACTGAGGCAGGAGGATTGTTAAAAGTGCCAGGCCAGCCTTGGCAATAGTGTGAGATTCTATCTCAAAAACAACAACAACAACAACAACAAAACCCAAAAGGAAATTAATGTAATGAGGAATGTTTGTAATCTATGCACTGACAAGTGACATGGAGGGTTGGATGGTGGGATGGCTATGCACCAGGCATGACTAAAATGGTCTGTTTTAGGTTATATGTACTTTGCTGCAATTAAAAAGGGGGAAAATTTTCTTGAGTGTCAAAAGAAAACATTTTGCCCACCAAACTGTTGTAGTTGCTACTCAGGTGGGCTTGAAGTCTATGAAACAGGAGGAGTGTGGAAAACTAAGAGCAGCATGCCTACCGTGCACTAGCTGTGGGATGCTGAGGACCAGCAGTGTTTCTCTGAGAGCTGCCAGGCTGATGTGAATTCCCCTGTGCCTGGTCTGTCTAAGGCTTGACCCTTTGCCATGGTACTTTACCAGGTTTGGTTGAGGAGGGAAGCTAAACTGCTATCTTTTCCAGAACTTTTGGTGTTTGGTTTCCTTTCTGAACTCTAAGGGTGTAAGTGTCAGTAGGATGTAGCCAGCTGGTACAAGGAGCATGTCCTGGTTGATCACTGTAGGGGCATGGCATGTTTGAAGAACAGTCTTGGCTATTGGTATCAGCAAGTGGGCCAGCTGGTAGACACAGGTGGAAGACACGTCAGTGTGTCTAGGCGCCTTCAGCAGAGGGCAAGGCTGATCCTCAGAAGGCTCCTTGTGACCTGTTTGTGCCACTGACCTATGTCTGTTTCTGGTTCTAGTTTGCAGAAATGTGGGTTTCATCCTTGAGTAACTACATAAGAAGGATGCTCTAGGACAAATGTGAGAGGCAGAAGAGAAGATACCCCCTCACCCTTATTTCTAATCTTGCCATGCTATTTTTTATTTGTTTGACTTTAGTTTTGTGTTTTAAACGGGTTCTCATGTAGCCCAGGCTGTCCTCAAATGTACTATAAAACTAAGGCTGGCCTTGAATTCCTGATCTTCCTGCTTATATCTCTCAAGTGCTGGGATTACAGGTGGGTGCTACTACTTTGCCCACCTGCTGTGCTACTTTTAAACTAGAAACTTGGTATGGTGGATCATGTGAATATTTCTTGCATTTGGGAGGCTGAGATAGAAGGTTGTCATGAGTACAGGGCTAGCCAGGGCTATATAGGGAGCTCTAGACCAGAGTAACCTGGATAGTGAAACCAAACAACCATTTTGATTAAACAACCAAAAAAAGAAAAAATTTATTTTAAATTTTAGTAACAGTCATAGCTCACAATAAATATATTTAGTTGGGAATTACAGGGGCTGCTTTTGACTCTTCATGATAAGTGTGACATAGTGTGTATAAACTATCTCTGTTTGCTCCTAGGCCGAATGTTCATATTTTATGGTAACAAGACCTCCACACAGTTCCTAAACTTCACTCCAACACTAATCTGTGCTGACGACCTTCAGGCTAATATCCTTGCTTATCTTTAGGCTCTCAGAAGGACAGACAACAAGGGGGTTAGAGGAAGTTTTGAGGGGGGGATGCTTTTGCTCATATTGACAGTGTTTTCCAGTGGCTAGGTAAAAGCAGGGCCTTCCCTTTGAGTTGACCTGATGGTGCATCAGATACCACCCACACATCTGTCCCTCTCACTGGTCATGTGAGTTGCCCTCTCTTGGCTTGTTTTGTTCTCCTGTGATATAATTAAGTCCTTTACCCTGTGAAATTCCCCAAAGGAGCTGTGGCTGAAGGCAGAGTGATCCTGTGGTAATTAGCTGGTATGGAGCCTCTTATACCTACTGTGCGTATGTGCGCTTTGACAGCCCTTTGCTCACCAGAGGATACATCCATATGACCCACCAGAAATGGTCAGGAATGCTGGATTACTTCAGTTGAGGGGCCGTGATAGAGGGATGGCAGGAGTCTGCTGATCGTGCAGACTAGGGTCCACAATGGCCAGGGATACATGCCTTGGACCCAGCTCATAGTATGTAGAGCAATGAGTGTCATCTTTGTAGTAGATCTCTGTTCATTTGGAGGTGATCTATTTAAACATAGAACCATTTAGAAACAAGTTAGAAACACTGATGTGGAGTTTAGGAGATGTGGCTCTCAGTGGCAGAAGGCAGCATAAGCAGGAACCTGGTTCCATTTCCAGCAACCTCTGCTATATACACAAAGGACTGATGCATACAGAACTACCTTTTATGTGTCTCCTTTTCCTGGGCTCCGTGGTTCATGATCTGTGAGCACAGAGTGCCACACAGAATGCAGAGGGATGCAGAGTCTGCCCATGTCTAGTCATGGTTGCATGGATCCTGGATGCAAAAGTGTCATAGAGAGCCTAGAGGCTCTTGTACATATGTTGCCATCTCTGGCTTGTATAGTACAGAGCTGCACTGATGTAAAGCTATGCCTGTGAGTTAGCAGGCATGGCTTCTGAACATACTAGAAGTCATCACATAGCTCAGTTCTGCAGTGCTAAGGCCAATATGCAGGTAGTGTACTAATTCCAAGGTCTTTTAGATAAACAGACTAGCCAGATACATAGATGGTGGGTGGTCCTGGCCAGTGGGACATGTTGAATGATGGAAGGGCAGGCTGGCAACAGTTCTGGGCCTTGATTTACAATTTTGGCAAGGTGCTGTGTAGGGGCCCCTGCTGCTTTCTGTGGCTGGCTGGCTGGGCTAGGGCCACTCTCCCTGCCTGCCTGGACTCCTTAATGTACTCACATCTGAACCTGCAGACCAAGCCCGTGGACCCAACCGTGGATGGGGGCGCACAGGTGCAACAAGTGGTCAACATTGAGTGTATATCTGATTTCACAGAGGCACCTGTCCTCAACATCCAGTTCAGGTGAGTGGTGTGTGCCTCCTGTGTGCTTCTTCAAAGGAGTTAACTAGTTAGTGCTGTGCCACTGTGCATGTGTGCAGAGTACTGCCAGGCCTAGAATTCCAGAGCAGAGGAGCCAGTGGAGAAGCAACTGGCTTCTGTGACCATGGCATGGTACCCATGGGGTTTGAGTCTCCTGTGTGGTCTGTGGGCTAGGCTATTTCTGACCCAGATGATGTGGTGAGAAATGGAAGAGCCTGCTCCCCTGGGAGGCAGAGAGCCATGCTGTCCGTGCTGCTTGCTGAGACTGGCTTAAAAGGATTAAAAAGCTTAAGGGATAATGAGGGGAGCTGGCTTGGAGGCAGACTTCTGGGCCATAGCCTTCTTTCCTTTTTCAGTGGTCACAGTAGAGTGGATGTGATCAGTGGCTCCCTGTTGGGGAGTTACAGGCTAATTGATTTGATAGAAGTTCTACTTGGGCCTGTCCTGGGTCTTCATTTACCAAAGGAGTAGGACTGAAAGGAACTGCTCCTCTGAAACTTGGCACAAAGCAATGGCTTGGTCCCTTGCTCACCTGAGAGTGGAGAGATGGATGGAGGATGTGGCTTAGCCCCTTTAGGAATACTGCTGGTATGCAGTCTTTGTGGCTGTTATTGGGGTGGGTGGCCACATGACCCTTCTCTAAGGTCTGAAAACTCACCAGCTGGAGCATCCTGGGCAGGCATTTGTTTTCCATAACATGGCTCTATTGTTACAGGTATGGTGGTACCTTCCAGAATGTGTCTGTTAAGCTTCCCATCACTCTCAACAAATTTTTCCAGCCCACAGAAATGGCTTCTCAGGATTTCTTTCAACGTTGGAAGCAGTTGAGCAAGTGAGCTGTACTATGGGTAGAGAAGGGAAGTGGGAGGGGCTGTCCTTGGACAAGATACTCTATCTTGACATGGCTTTTAGTACCCACATGCTGACTTTTTGTAGTCCACAGCAAGAAGTACAGAATATCTTCAAAGCAAAGCATCCAATGGACACAGAGATCACTAAAGCAAAGGTAAATGGTTGTATGGTGATGTTCCTGAGGCAGGTGCTGAGACCAGTGAGTCCTGACCTGTCTTTTCGTTCTGTATAGATTATTGGATTTGGTTCTGCGCTCCTGGAGGAAGTTGATCCAAACCCTGCAAATTTTGTGGGTGCTGGCATAATACATACCAAAACCACCCAGATTGGCTGCTTGCTGCGCCTGGAGCCAAATCTGCAAGCTCAGGTGAGGTCTTCGCAGCAGGAGGATAGATATGCTTGTGTTGCTTTTTATTTTGGTGCAGTTTATTTATAGAGATACTCAGATTCTAAGTGTTATTGGTCATGATGACAGTGCAGACACGTAGAGAGTTACTGCCTGGCAAAGCACATAGTATTTCCGTCTCACAGAAAGCCTGCCATGCCATCACAGTACCTATGTGCACCCTGTCCCTGAGCTGTCTTGCTCTGTCCCTCTGAATGTGGTATACATTGCTGCTTGCTTCAGCAGTGTTCCCTCTAGAGACTCCAGGCTGCTTATTGTGTTTTGTGTATAGATTCTTGTTTCCGTAACACATGGGTGATTTGGGGAGTGTAGTGGTCAGTTCACAGGGTGGTTCAGGTCAGTTCACAGGGTGGTTCATGTCAGTTCACAGGGTGGTACAGGTCAGTTCACAGGGTGGTACAGGTCAGTTCACAGGGTGGTACAGGTCAGTTCACAGGGTGGTACTTAATTAATTTGATGAGAGGCTGCCAGGCTTGTTGTGTGTGTTAGTGCATGCCTAATCACAGTACTGAGGAGGAGAAGGCACCAGTTCAAGGCCAGCCTGAGCTACACAGTAAGACTGTGTCTCAAAATACAAAACAACTTTCTAGAGTGGCAGACTGGCTCCTACCTCTATTCACGGCCACTCCCCATGCTCCAAACACTTGCTTTTATTAGACTTTTCTATTTTTACTGGTGAAACAGTGGTGCTTCAGGAGGGACTGCTGTGAATGGTGAGGCCCGGGTCGCAAGAGTACCTGCCAAGATTAGCCCAGAGCTCAGTGCCCGCTCACCCTCCTGCTCTCTGTTTCAGATGTACCGACTCACCTTGCGTACCAGCAAAGACACCGTCTCTCAGAGACTATGTGAATTGCTGTCGGAACAGTTCTAATCCACAGACCAGAAGACCAGGCTCTTTGTGCATCTCTCTTGTCTCTACTGTTTGTCTTTGTACCACACTGCAGATAAACACCCCTTGTCTAAAAACTGCCACTCAAGGAACCTCCAGTCGTACACCTACAGCCACCCTTGGGTACGGAGGGAATGCAGGACACAGTTTGAGAAGGGCTGCAGCAGGCCTGCCCCACCAAAGAAGGGTGCCTGGGCCTGGAAAATCAAGGCAGCCCTGTGGTTCAACCTACAAATTAAATTAGAAGTTTGAACGAAAGTGGAAATTTTGTTCAAATTTTATTAAAATGCCACTGGCTTGATCTCAGAATCCAGAAACAGCGCCATGTGCTTCTAGGGTTAACACAGGGCTGTGTGGCCATTCTGGATGGTGACAGCAGTGGCTTAGAGTTGTGTAACCTCATGGGCTGGGCAGTGTCCATGGGGTTTGCTGTAACACTACCTGAAGTGCCGAAGGGCTTGTGTTTATGATTGTTGGCAAACTCCATGCTCCACTCATGGCAGGGTCCTGTGCCTAGCACACCAGTGGTCTTAAGCATTTTACCACTTATTTGAGATACTAGATTTGCAGCATGGTGAGCAGAGGGGTTCCTCTTGACCTTGGAAGACGTGGACATCACCCGTCTTTTGTTTTTAATGACTGTACTGTCCCTACAATACATTCTGGGGACTTGCAGGTTAAGTGGGTGGGGTGGTGAAGTAATGATTCATAAAGTATGCTTCTCTCCAGAGAGTCTTCATTGGTGCCCCAGTATTGCACCCTCACTTCCTTGAAGCCCTTGTGGTTGGGTGGAAAAGGGAGATCCAAGTGTGGCAATGGAGTGAGAGGCTGGTGTGCGAATGGCAACCCAGGCAGGTGCTGTGCAAAGGATGCACTGGAGTTCCTAGCTTGAACACTGGCATCTCATGGGTTAGTTAACCTTTTGTTGGCCTTGGACTGTATGTGCAGCCCATCAGGAGAAGAGCATAGGCCACATCAGAAGCCTTGGGAGCCCAGGCTGGGACTCTGCACTATGTCTTGAGAGGATGCCCAGGATTGCTGTACACTCAACTGTACAGGTTTATCTGTACTCGTACTTGCACAGCATCGTTGATGCCTCTTGCTCATTGGAGCACTAGGTGTGGTCACATATGCATGAGGTGTTTTTTTTTTTGCCTCAGCCTCAGGCTACCAGCCTGCCATAGTGGGTTTCAGGACTGCAACAGTGCTCCTATCCTAGTCAAGCTCTTGTGCCCCACTCTGTACAGCCTAGGCAGTTTCAGAACAACCAATACCTGCTGTGCTGACCCTTGTGTTCCATGATCTGCCTGTCTTGTGACCCACACGTGCCATGGCACAGACTTGTGTTGCAGATGGATGATGTAGCTGTGGCTATGGTGAGCCTCCGAAATTCCCTTGTTCTGGTAGCTGGATAGTATGGCTATATATTACATCCAGTCCGTGCAATGGACCATGTGGATAGCTCAGCCTATGTGGTTGTGGCTTATGTACCATGTGCTGCTCAGTGATGGTGTCTGAATCAGTAATGCCCCAGCATACGGAAGCTGTTGGGGCTTAGGCCCGCCTGCTGTGACTCCTGGGCTTCCATCAGTACAGTGTGCTTGTTCTCAGAGAAAAAAAAAATAAATGCTAGGACAGGAAACTGGATGTTTGTGATCTTTGTGGGGAGTGTCTTCTACAGCCCTCAGTTTAATGCCCTGTGGAACTGAATACACCTCAGAGCCAAGGACTTAGAGTGCTACCTGCCTCTCAGTTCAGGGATACCTCAGGAAGTGATTATCTTGGCTCTGCCTGTATGGTGCTGGTGTGTTGAACCTAGCCTGGGCTCCCACACAGCCATACGTGTATGGCTGCACTTCCATTGAAGTTCTGTGCCTAGAGGCTTCTGTCCTAAGGCCTCAGGGGCCATGGGTTTAGGACTTCCTTCTCTGGCTCAGGCTGGGGCTGAATATGAGAGATGAGCCTTGGCTGGGGAGCCTTGAAGATGGTGGGTTTCACCACAGACAGCAAAATCTTGGGTGGGGAGGCTCAAGACCAGGGCAGGTGGTCTTTTTGTCCTAACCCCACCTAGCACATGGGTCTCAACAGCCCCAGTCCTGGTGGTGTGGCCTGTGCAAGTATTTATGATACCAAGCTCAAGATTCTGGAAAACAACAGCAGTGCGTGCACACAAGGCTCTGCCTTGAGAAGAACCAGTTTATTTGAAATTTGCTCATTGTTGGGTAATGGCCTCCTGCCAAGTGAGTGCCAATGCCTTTTGTTCCCCTGCCTCTGGGACACCTCCTTTCCTTGTGTCTCTCTGGTGCTTACCTTGCTACTTGTCCCTACCCAAGGTTCATACCCCTTCATCTTCTTATTACCTATGTCTCCCCAGGTACCCTGCCCAGTCTTCTCAGCATCTGCTTCTGGTGTTCTGATCTCTTAGGTAATAAAGCTAGAGGGTGGAAGATGCTAGGCAAGTGGGCAGGAGGTTGGTCTGGGTCGAAGGAGGTAGTCGGTGGGAGGCCCTGTATGACAGCTGTTTTTCAGCAGCTGCCTCAGGATGAAACATGTGCAAGGTCTCTTTGAGGCCATGCCTGTGGCCAGTAAAGGGATTGATGGGGAGGGATCAGGAATGGCATTTTTTTTTGTCTGTGACTGCTTGTACCCAGAAACCAGTTGCTGTTGTTTAGTTCTTGCATTGCAGGGGATTGCATGCACAGCTGCTGAACCCTTGGAGGATGAGCTTGAGCTGCTGACCTGGTACACTGGGGTCTGGGCAGGGCAGTGAGAATTCCTTTTTGTAGGTACTGAGGGGCTGGCAGCAGCCACAGTAGGTTTCCAACTGCAGGGTGTCCATATTGAGACTGCCAAGAAGCAGAGACCAGCAGGGTCAGGATGCACCCTCAACCCCACCCCCAAGGCCAGTCCTAAAGTAGAATGGACACTGTAGCTGACTTGTAGGCCAGTCTCTAGAGCCAGCACCTGCTCATGGGCAAGACAAGTGTGGCCAGACCCCTGTTGGTCAGAGAAGGCATGGGAACCATTGAGAGCCCAGCTCCTGTGGGGGTTCTGGCCCCAGCAGAAAGGGTGTTTGCCAGCAACTTACCTGACAGAGGAGGCACAGAAACCCTGGCAACGAGTTAGAGTCACATTTGCCACACAGCCCTGGTAGGTGATCTGTTGTTCCTCTTCCTGCAAGCTGCAGGCCTCTGAGGATGGAGGCCCAAAAACAGGTCTCAGTCACGTCCTAGTCCCCACCTGGCTCGTCCATCTATGAAGCTCCTTATCCTTCCAGTATTCAAGGCTTTCTTAAAGGGTCTGGCCTTGAGCCAGGTCTGGGTAGATCTGAGTCAATCACCATTAGTACCCAGTAAAGGTCTGTGGGATGTAGGGCAACAGGAGGGTCTCGAAAGAGAATGTCTATATCCCTGACAAGACAGCACGCAGTGTCTGCGAATAAGCACTGTGCCACCTGGGTTAAGGGGCACAGCAAGAGAGATCCTTTTCCTCTGGGCTTCTGGAAAGGTTCCAGAGCCCGGGACATTGAGTGACAAGTGGCAGTGGTTATGCCTCAGCAGTCAGGCAGCACTGCTGCCCTTAGGAGCTGCCAGTGTGGGCAGGGTGTGATGGTGCACACTCGTAAATCAGCACTCAGGAGGCATACACAAGAAGACCTTGAGTCAAAAGAGCCTGGGTTAAGTACTGCCCATGTGGAACTTGGGTTAAAAAGTGAAAAGTTGGGGCAGGTGAGATAGCTTAACTGGTAAAGGGGCCTGCTGTCAGACCCTTTGGTCCCTAGAACCCATGTGGTTGAGAGAACTGGCCCCTGCAAGTGGTACATGCAACATATACACAGTTTGTTATAAATGATTTGTGAGCTAGTCGTGGTGGTGTTAGTCTTTAATCCCAGCACTTGGGAGACAGAGGCAGGTGGATCTCTGTGAGTTCAAGGCCAGACTGGTCTACAGAGTAAGTTCCTTGACAGCCAGGGCTGTTACACAGAGAAACTCTGTCTCGAAAAGCAAAGCATAAAAAATAAACAAAAAAGATTTGTGGGTGACAAATATACTCCATGTATCTTTTCTGCTGTGCCCAAGTTTATCCCTCCCTTGCTTCTTCAAGAGGTTTTGGGGGAGAGTCTGGTGGTCAGTTCCTATCCTATAACACTCCACTTTCTCTCATTTCTAAGGCCATTTTCTGGGAAGCAGCTTGCACTTAAGGTAACAAGCTGTAACTACAGGTAAGAACTGATTGCTGGCTCTGTGAGGACTGCTTACATAGGCCAAGAGCATGTGTGGGGAGCCTGGTCCCAAGTTGGGTGCCATGAGAGAAACACTCAAATCAAGGGTATCCTCAGAGTATATATGTTGAGCTCATATTGCTGTGCAAGCTGACATTGTGTAGGGATCACTGTCCTGGGGGGAGCCCTGGTCCTAGTTGGGTAGGAGAGTTAATGGAAACCATGGGCAACAAGTTTCCAGACCTTGCCTGGTCCATTTCAGCATCCCCATCTCTCGCCTCCTGCATGTCACCTAGGGTGAGCTGTATGCCTGAACCAAGCTATCGTTTTCTTTAGCACCGAGGTGGGTATTGTGCCTTAACTTGAGGGCTCAGCCAGACCTCACATGCCAGTTTTCCAAAGGACAGGTATAGAGGGCTGCTTAGAGATGTTAGGACCAAGGAAGTTCAAGACTACAGGAGTCATGTGGAGCACAAGTGAGCCCCTTGCAGGACGCAGTATAGGCCAGAGAAGTTAAATGGGCCTGAAATGTATAGGGATCAAGTCCCTAATTCACCCAGACTGAGTGAGCACAGATTGGTGCACCTGAGTTGCTGAAGAGAAAGGAGCTTGCAGTTAGGCCCAGGAACACCCAAAAGAAGCTCTAGGACCAGGCCTATTTGGAGGCATTATGGGACAGTGGGAGGAAAATACTGTGGAGCAGACTGTGGAGTAAACAGATGGAAGTTAAGTAGGCTAGGGACCAAGGACCCAGCCAATGACACTACTCACCAGGATGAGTGGGTTGTGAGGAGACCAAGGAGTCCGGATTGGAGGGAGATACTGCGGTAGAAGGTGAGGAGCTTCCAGTGGGAGTAGCGTGGCTGCTCAGAAGCAGAGATGTAGGCAGTGGGCTGGTACTAGGAGGCCTTGTGGTGTGATTGGTGTCTGGAGAACTTGGGAAGGCTGTCATGCCCATGGTTGAAGACAGCCCTGACATAGAGGCTTGGGTTGTAAGGGAGGTAAATT
>CAJQZJ010032885.1:1213928-1225980 GCA_907164525.1 Lophiomys imhausi
CAAGCAAAACCTCTACCACCACCACAGTGACTTCAACCCCAACATCATCCAGTCCAGGGACTTCAACATCCACAACTACTACCACACAGACACCAAGCACAACAATTCCAAGAGCAGAGACCACCACTCCTACATTGACCACTTCCCTGACACCAAACACAACCTCTACCACCAGTATAGTGACTTCAACCCCGACATCAACCAGTCCAGAGACCTCAACCTCCTCAGCCACTACCACGCAGACCACAAGTTCAACAACTACAGAAACAGAGACCATCACTCCTACATCGACCACTCACCTGACACCAAGCACAACCTCTACCACCACCATAGTGAGTTCAACCCCATCTTCAACCATCCCAGAGACCTCAACCTCCATAGCCAATACCACGCACACCACAATACCACCCTCCATCCCCACCTCTACATCCCCCACTGTGCCAACATCTACCACGGAAATCATTACCCAGACAAGGCTCTTGTCAACCACCCCAACTACTTTGGAGACCTCCAGGACCACATCTTGGGGGACAAGCGCTTCAGCCTCCCCAATCACCTCTCCCAGCACCATCTGGACCAACACTGCAACCTTGACTACGTGCTGCGTTTTGAATGATTTGTACTATGGCCCAGGTATCCATGGTGTTCACGCCTAATGTTTACAAAGCTTAAGCTGATCTGTGCTCTTACCAGTGGGTAGAACCAAGGTCAAACCAGAACTTGAATCTTTATCAGGAGTGTGAAGGCTGAAGGCTGATCATGGGTGAATGTTTTTTTGGCCAGCTTTGCTTACTGGGAACATAAAACAGAGGTCAGGGGTCAGCCAAGGCTTGGAGAATAAGTAGAGGTAGGGCTTAGTCAATTTTATGTTATAACAAAATATTTGAGGCCAGATTATTTGTAAATAATAGAGAGTCATTTAGCTGGCAGTTCAGGAGCTAGGAAGTATAGGAACATGGCATTAGCATCCTATGCACTCTTTATTCTGCATCAAAACATGGTGCAGGTATCAGTTGGTAATATGGCACAATGTGTTGGCTGTGGTCTCTCTTCCTTTTCTTGTAGTGCCATTAATGCTATGCTAGGGGACTCACCTCATACCTCATGTAACCATAGTTATCTTCCCTAAGGCCCCTCCCCCAATACATGAGTCCCTCCCCACAGCCTCTATGGGGTTCTATCAGTGTGTTCTAGTGACCAGCTCTGCCTCTGGATAGTGTAAAGGCTGTGTCTTTCTCCTCCCTTGTAGGTGAACTGGTCTACAACAAAACCCATGGGGACACCTGTTATTATGTGAACTGCTCTGTGGACTGCCAACTCCAATTCTTCAATTGGTCTTGTCCATCTACTTCTTCAACTTCTATGCCCTCAACAACGTCCTCCCAGATGACCACACCCTCCACCCCATCTTCAAAGTCGACACCTTCCACAGCCATATTCACATCATCCACGTCAACACTCAGTACACCAACCAAAAGCAGCACCATTGGGTGCCTTGACTTTGATCCTCCCAGACAGGTCAGTGGGCACTATGAGGCTTTGTTACCCTGACACTGAACAGGTCCCTGTCCAGGCACCCATGGGTTGAATCACAGCTTTTCTGGTTGTCCAAGATGCTCATATTCCCACACCCTGAACCTTCTCCAGTGGGGCTGATGCTTCCCAAAGCATTGTGGGAAAAGGTTCTGCTGGCCTTCTCTCTTTTTATTATATCCTGGCTCCATGTTCTTATCCTAGCTGCCCTCAGCTTCAGCTCCGAGTGTGTCCTGGGTGTAGACTGCATCCTCTTATATAGACTGGGGAAGCTAAACTGGGCTGCATGTTAACTGTTCCATACCATCCCTCCTGTAGATGAATGAGACCTGGTGGCTGTGTAACTGTACCATGGCCATTTGCAAGTACAACAACGTAGTGGAGATTGTGGAGGTGGAGTGCAACCCCCCACCCATGCCCACCTGTTCCAACGGCCTCAAGCCCGTGCGTGTTGTTGACCCTGATGGCTGCTGCTGGCACTGGGAGTGTGAC
This sequence comes from Lophiomys imhausi, assembly GCA_907164525.1. NCBI lineage: Eukaryota > Metazoa > Chordata > Mammalia > Rodentia > Muridae > Lophiomys > Lophiomys imhausi. Next base: position 1,215,954 of record CAJQZJ010032885.1, read on the forward strand.
TGTAAGGCCCTTAGCTATCTGGAGATGCACCTGCCAGGGTCCTTTCTTCTTTGGTATTGGTGGCTGTAGGGCCAGCCTCCTGGGAACAGATCTTGATTGCTAAGCACCTGCTGAAGGCTAGGCACACAGTCGGACTTCCCAACACTCTTTATGTTTCCCTGAGTAGGAGCCTGGGTAGGTAGAAGCCCTGTCTGATGGCACCTTTCAGACCAAGGATGTTTCTAAGGTTAGGATTGACCTGGCTCTAAAGCAAGGACTCACCTTGCAGAAGTGGGTCTCTGGACCAAATGAGAAGATGCTTTTGGAAGATCTGCTCCAGCTTGGATGCCCATAGTGGTTCAACCTAGGGACTAGTTTTTTTTTTTAAAGACTCCTTTTGGGGCTGGAGAGATAGCTCACCGGTTAAGAGCACTGACTGCTCTTCCAAAGGACTGGGGTTCAAATCCCAGAACCCACATGGCAGTTCACAGCTGTCTGTAATTGCTGGGCATGGTGGCGCACGCCTTTAATCCCAGAACTCGGGAAGCAGAGGCAGGCAGACCTCTGTGAGTTCAAGGCCAGCCTGGTCTACAAAGAGAGTCCAGGACAGTCACAGATACACAGAGAAACCCTGTCTCAAAACAAAACAAAACAAAACAAAAACCCAAAAAGACTCCTTTAGTTACTACTAGTTTTTCTAGCCTATCCCGTGAATCCTGACAATGACTTGATTCTAGCGGTTCTGGCCTGGTGACATCAATTTATGGAGCTTCTTTCACAGGCTACTGTACCGGCTGGGGGGATCCACACTTCGTCACCTTCGATGGGCTCTACTACAGTTTCCAGGGTAACTGCACCTACGTGCTGATGGAGGAGATTACCTCCACAGTGGACAACTTTGGGGTCTACATTGACAACTACCACTGTGATGTCAATGACAAAGTGTCCTGCCCCCGCACACTTATTGTGCGCCATGAGACCCAGGAAGTGCGGATCAAAACTGTGAACATGATGCCCATTGAGGTGCAGGTATGTGGCTGGGACTGGCTGGGACTGGCTGGCAATCCACATACATATATGTCTGTCATGGCCTTATACTGTGGGCCCCAGGCAACAGAGGATTAGGCTGTATGTCCATTGGACCATGGGACATGTTGGGGCTCCTTAGGGTTATGTCAATTCTTCTCATAGGCTCTCTAAGTGAGCACAGAAACTCTCTAAGGATAGGTGAACAGGAGGTGACTGTCTAGCTGAGTTTTTATCCTCTGGGGTAATTGGTGATGTTGATGGAGACAGCTGAGGAGCCCTGTCCAACACTGATGGGACTCCATGGGGAAAGCTCTCCCAGGGAAGTCCTGGGCTGTATGGAGATGGGGCTGGTGTAAAGCAGAGAGCTGTTCTTCTGTCTGGGCATGGTACAAGAGGCCTTGGAGTGTAACTAATATGGAATTGTCAGATGTCCAGTGTGACAGTCACGCAGTGTGCATGGTGATGTCAAGTCCTGGTGAATGGATATAAGGAGCTTCAAAGTCTCTGGGAAGAGTCTTCTTTGGCTTCTCCTGGGATGAGCTAGGACAAAGTCTGTCCCAGTGTGATGGAAAGGAAGCAAGAAGGGAAGAGAAGGGGGTGAGGGATAGGAACAGCCCCCCCTTTTCAGATAGGGGTAGAGATATCCTGGTGCTATACCAAGGTGTAACTTGGCATTCTTGATCAACGATATGGCTTCCAGAGAAGACCATGGTGGGACAGGACAGAGCAGAGTAAGGCTTTAGCAGGTTCTGTCTCAGAGACCCTCCCTGACTCAGACATGTTGACTACAGGTGCAGGTGAACAAGCAGGTAGTGGCTTTGCCCTACAAGAAGTATGGGCTGCAGGTATATGAATCTGGCATCAACTTTGTGGTGGACATCCCCTGGTTGGGTGCCCAGATCTCCTACAATGGCCTGTCTTTCTCCATCCGGCTGCCCTACCGCCTGTTTGGCAACAACACAAAGGGCCAGTGTGGTGAGTCCCCAGCCTCTTTCCTTGGAGGGCAAGACTGGGAGTGAGCACCTGTCTCCCAGCTGTGGATTCTCTGCTCCTCTGTGGACAGTCACTGGGGCAGTGTCTTGTGTTTGGTCCCTGTGAGAAGCCAGCAGATGTTGGCTTGGCCTTGGCTTTGTCCTCTGGCCTGACCAGTGGGACGCATGGAGCCTGGACTGGAGAAGTGCCAGGGTTGTGACCTGAGTCTGACGGGCTTGGTGCTGGCTTGACGGGCGGCTTCTCTGTACACAGGTACCTGCACCAACAACACTGCAGATGACTGCATCCTACCCAGTGGGGAGATCATCTCAGACTGTGAGGTTGCTGCTGACCAGTGGCTTGTGAATGACCCCTCCAAGCCACACTGTCCCCACAGTGGCCTCACCACCAAGCGCCCGGCCCTCACAACATCAGGGCCCTCACTTCATAACTGCACCGAGTCTCCTGTCTGCCAGCTCATCAAGGACAGGTGACCTGTGGGAAGTGGAGAAGTGGAGGCAAGAAGATGGGGACAAGCCTAGGCTAATGAGATCATGTCTCAAAAAATGCAGAGTCTCAAGAGGTCTCATCTCTCTATTGTTCCTGCTGTCTACCAAGTAGGCAAAAGAGCAGCCCCCTTGTGGGCCTGAAGGAGCTGAGGTTATGTCACTGTGGATGGATGTCAGGTCATAGGGGCCACAGGATTTGGCTTCTGGTTCCCCAGGCCCTAGCTATCCTCTCTGACCCCCCTCTCCCAGCACATTTCTTTGCTTTCAGACATCTGTCACCTCCTCGCCAGGTGCAGGCTCAGCTGGGCTGGTGACCCTGAGTAGATCAACTGATCAGAAAGCATGAGCATACCAGGGAGGCAGGTTTGGGCTTGGTCACAGGTCAGGGACTCCCAAATTTGGCAGCAGCAGGAGGACATTCCCTGTCCCTGGAGGTGTTTGGATGAAGTCAAAGCTAGGTGAGCCTCTGGCAGAATTTTTGGAATGGGACATCCTAGTGAGCATTCAGGTGTGCATAGTACAACTCTACATGCCTGGATGATACAGACGTATATGTCCTTCCTTTCCTGGAGGCCAGCCCTTACTGTCTTCTGCTGCTGGTAACCATAGTGCCTCTTTGGGAGGTGCCTCTGAGCAGGCTTCAGTAGGGTGAGGGGAAGCCGGGAGAGCATGTGGAGGGGCTTGGGCACTGACCAGAGTGTGATCTGTCTCCCCTGCATAGCCTGTTCTCCCGGTGCCACCCCTTCGTGCCCCCCAAGTACTACTATGAAGCCTGCCTGTTTGATAGCTGCTTCGTGCCTGGCTCTGGTATGGAGTGTGCCAGTGTACTGGCCTACGCAGCCCTCTGTGCCAAGGAGGGTGTCTGCATTGACTGGCGGAACCATACCCAGGGGGCCTGTGGTGAGTGCCACTGACCTCTCCCTGTGTACTGCCCTGTAGTGGGGCCTGTGGGTCAGGGAAGGTTATGAAGTTCTGTGTGGGAAGGGCTTCACTGCAGGGAGGGACAGGCTACTCTCTCTGGACATGACGTTCTTGATTCTTGCACTTCCTCTGAAGCTGTGAAGTGTCCATCTCACAGGGAGTACCAGGCCTGTGGCCCTGCAGAAGAACCCACCTGCCAGTCCAGGTATGCTGCCTGATGATTCCTGTTGGTTCCCTGGTCCTGCTCATGCAACCCAGCCAGCTTTAGTCCCTCCCTCCCAGAGCTGTGCCCCAGCCTATGTCCCTCCTTCCCTATTGAACATTTGTGTTGCCATTCTAGCTCCTCTCAGAATTCCACACACTTGGTGGAAGGCTGCTTCTGTCCTCAAGGCACCACGAAGTTTGCCCCTGGTTATGACGTCTGCGTGAGGACATGCGGTACGCTTCCGTCACCTCCCTCCTGTCCCCTCCACATCTACAGAGGCAAAGCCAGGAGACCGATCTCTGTCCCCTATAATACCATGACAGTATTAATGGAATTTGTTTCTTCTCTTCCTAGGATGTGTGGGACCTGACAATGTGCCCAGAGAGGTAGGTTCCCCCTTGTGCTAGGAGAATTCTTTCTAAAATCCTGAGCTTTGTGGAATGAATGAGTTGAAGTGATATGACAGTCTGGGAGTCCCAAGGTCTGAGTCATGAACCATCTAAGTCTTGCATGAGATCCACCCACTCATCCACCTGCTCATTGGTGCATCTATCCATCAACCCACCATCCATCCATCTTTCCATCCCTGAGTCATCTGTCATCCATCCATTTAACAATCTATTATCCATTTGTCTATTCACCATCCATCCACTCACCTATCCATTATCCGTCTGATCATCCATCAATCACTCTGACAATATCCATCCATCATCTACCCATTCATCCATCTATCCATCATCCAGTCATCCATCCTTCTATCCATTATCTATCCATCTATCCATCAATTCATCATCCACCCACCCATCCATCCATCCATTCATCATCCATCCATCCATCCATCATCTACCCAGCCATCCATCATCTACCCATCCATCCATCATCTACCCACCCATCCATCCATCTATCCATTATTCAGCCATCAAAAAAAATCTACCTATCATCTATCCCTCCTTTCCTCAGCATCCACTCATCTATCATCTATCCATCCATCCACCTGTTCAACTCCTTATCCACTATTCATCCATGCAACCAACCACCAATCCATTATCCATCCACCTATCCATCAGCCATATAATACTGAATGAGAGATGGCAGATTGGCTGCTTCAGTGTTGTTTCCTCTGTGTGCACACAGAGCCACCGGCTGTCTCTTTAGCTCAAGTTAAAAAAAAAATTCAATAGACGATTAGTGGTGTGCCTGTTGTGTACAAGATGGATGCTGGTGGGTGATGGTGAGCAGGGCACATCTGTGTGATATCAATGGCCTTGAATGAACAGTAGCTGTCTGTCCCTGAACCTGCTGTATGAGGTCAGAGTCGATGAGAGATGGCTTTCTCACTTGATTCCTCATCTGGCTTCCAGGTTCAGCCCTTTTCTCCCTTGGATGTGTCATAGCAGGGCTAGCCTGTGCTAATCCAATCCTTCCTCTTTGCAGTTTGGAGAGCGTTTTGAATTTGACTGCAAGGACTGTGTTTGCCTGGAGGGTGGAAGCGGCATTGTCTGCCGTAGAAAGGAATGTATTGGAGGGACTCAGACCACATGTGAGGAGGATGGCACCTACCTTGCTGTGGAGGTCAACCCAGAAGACAAGTGCTGCAACATCACCTCATGCAGTAAGGCCACTCCCAGGGCTTAGGGACTATTCTGAGACCACTGGGGCCATGTCCTGCTGAGGCTCCTAGTGTAACCAAGCATGCCCACTGTAGGTGAGGCTTTCTGCCATTCCTTTGTTGGTGAGCTCAGGTTATACCCACTTGAGAGGGTGGTGGTAGTGGCTGTTAACTCAAACTCAGACCAGGAGCCGCTGCTGCAAGGACTGGTCCTTGTGGGATCCACAAGGGCATGGACCCATGCTAGGCAGTGGGAGGTTGTGCTCTGCCTGTGGGATCCATCCTGGTCACCACACTCCTTCTCTGCCTTCTTCAGAGTGTGACACCAAACGATGCAAAGCAGAACGCCCCCAGTGTTTGCTGGGATTCGAAGCGCAGAGCCAGCATGTGCCTGGGAAATGCTGTCCAGTTTACTCCTGTGGTGAGTGAGGCCAGCAGGACTAGGGAAGGCCACACGCAGGACCGTGAGCAGGTCTAGGGAGGGCCACAGGCAGGACAGGGAGCAAGGGGGCAGTGGAGGGAACACAGTTTCTCCTTGGGCATATTTATCATGGCTATGACTGTGTGCCCACCCAGCCCTGAGCATCTACTCAGATGTGTGTGCCAAGCTGGGGCAGAGGATGGCCTCTAATCGCTTTTCCCACTTTTTCTTCCAAGTGCCCAAGGGTGTGTGTGTGCACCAGAACGCTGAATACCGGGTGAGTTCTGAGCCAGGAGGGGACAGGGAGGATGGGTGGCATTGTCCTCATCTGTCTCCTGGAGATGGAGTCTGTGTGGGTGCTGGTGTGTGCGGCTCCCTTACTTCTGGCTGTTCCCAAAGCCTGGATCTCCAGTGCATTCCAACAAGTGCCAGGACTGCGTGTGCACCAACATCGTGGACAACAGCACCCAGCTCAATGTCATCTCCTGTACCCATGTGCCCTGCAACATCTCCTGCAGCTCTGTAAGTGTGGCTTCTCTTTTCTCTCCCTCTTCCTGCCTCAGTTTACCCTCTTCCCATCTTCTGAGAGGCACATGGTTTCATGTTCATTTCCATGGTTTGCCTTTGTTTGTTTGTTTATTTTTTTAAATCGTCCTTGCCAAACTGTGCCTGTCTCTACCTCCTACCATGGGATTTGTTCTATATGCAGCCTCCCCCAGGTGAGGCACTCCAGCGATCCCATGGCCTGGTTGGGTGCAGGGACAAGTTTTTGATCTCAGCCTCGTTGTCTCCCATATCCACAGGGCTTTGAACTTGTGGAGGCTCCTGGGGAGTGCTGCAAGAAGTGCCAGCAGACCCACTGCATCATCGAGAGGCCCAACCAGCAGTACCTCATTCTGAAGGTGTGTGCACACAGGCAGTGGGCAGTACTCCGAGCTCCACCCATGCACTTGCCGGCCACTGAGGGAAAGGCTAGGATGACTCTGGGCTCGATTCATCCCAGGTCCCATGTAATTTGGTATAAGTGACCATATTTGGGTGACCATATTTGAGTGGCTAAAAGCAACATGTTTGGCTGCTCCACTTCTGGGGTTCTGAAGTTCAAGATCAAGGCTGGTGGAAGCTGTGAGCAGTCTTTCCTGCCTCCCTTCCTCGGGCTCCAGGCAACATTGGTTTGTGTTTTCATCATCTCTCATGTAGCAGTCTCCCATCTCAGCCTTGTCTCCTCTTCGGACTCTTACAAGGATGCTCATACCTGGAGTTCATATCTCTTAGATGGAGGATGACCTCATCTCCAGATTCTTTTCTTGAATTTTTCAAAGATCCTTCTCCTATTCAGAGTCACTTCCTAGTTCACAGGTTAGACCTAGGATGGAGATTGTTTTTGTGTTATGTAACCACAGGCAGGTGAGTTCTTATCTCTAAGACTCTATAATGGGTGTCACTTGCCCAGTGACTCTGGACCTAAGGACTAGCCTCCTATCTGTGAAGCTGGTCTTCCTGGGCTGGCCTCTGGGGTGCACTTGCTCATCCTCATGTGTTCTGTCTGCAGCCTGGGGACATACAGAAAAACCCCAACGACAAGTGCACCTTCTTCAGCTGCATGAAAATCAGCAACCAGCTCATTTCCTCTGTCTCTAACATCACCTGCCCTGACTTCAACCCCAGTGATTGTGTTCCGGTGAGTGAGACCCCCTTATGGCACTGGCCATGTGTACTCTGCTAGGAGCTTTAATGCACCAGCTGCTTGGTTTCCAGGAGGGTTGTTTCATAACCTCCTGTAGGACAGCCCTTATGCACCCCATGGCAAGAAGGGGCGCTTGCCTGTTGGGGGTGCTTTGGGCTCCCTTCTCATTCCTCTTTCTCTTCAGGACTCCATCACATACATGCCTAATGGCTGCTGTAAGACATGTGAGTACAGCCCGGGAAGTGTAGGGTGGTGGGTAGGCTTACTCAGCACCTTGGCCGGGAAGACACAGAGCACAGTGCTTCACAACTCCTGTCCCTGTTGTGTTTCCTACACTCATGTGGATGTATAAGAATCTGAGTCCCCTTCCAGGAAGAGGCTGAGTGAAGCCCAGTTGCATGCTGGATCTCATTTCCTAAAAGGGAAGTGGGACTGTGGGTTAAGGGCTAGACATAGTTGGAGAAAGGAGAGGAAACAACAGCAGAGAAGGAAAAGGAGAGGGTGAGGAAGAGGACCAGCCTTACACCACCCACTGAACCTGCATTTCCTTCCACAGGCATCCCTCAAAACCTGACCAGAATCCCTTGCTCTGCCATCCCTGTCGTGAAGGAGATTTCCCACAATGGCTGCACCAAGAACATCTCCATGAACTACTGTTCTGGGTCCTGTGGGACTTTTGCCATGTGAGTCCCAGGCTGCAAGTGTGAGGTGGAGGGGTGGAGGAGCTCAAGGACAGGCTCAAGGAGGGAAGATGCCGCTGCTGTTCCCAAGGAGGTCGGCACTCATCCTGCCCTTCCTTCCCGTCTCCAGGTACTCTGCGAAGGTCCAGGATCTGGATCACAAGTGTTCTTGCTGCAAGGAGGAAAGGACCAGTGAGCGCGAGGTGACCCTGGAATGCCCAGATGGCAGTGAACTGAGCCACACCTACACACACATCGAGAGCTGTCTGTGTCAGGACTCCATCTGTGGGCTCCCACAGGCCCAGCAAGTCCGTGTCAAGCGTTCCAGTTCCCGGCTTCTGGGGAGGAAGTGAACGGGTTCTACTGTGCACATCCCTTCCCATCTTGCAGCGTCCTGCTGACTCTCTGAGCTTCCCTCCACTTCTAGCTTGGCTTCTTCTCTGCAGATATTTATTTTCAGAGTTTCTGTTTTCCCCTTTGCTTTCTGATAATAAACTCAGGCATAGCCACTCTGGTGACGTGGTTTAAACTGGTTCTTCAAGAGTCTGAGTTGGTCACTATGTGGGCTTCTGGGAGTTGGGTGGGGACAGATAGTTTGGAGAGAGTTGGTTCCTCAGGGATCGCTGGGTGCTGTTACTGGCTTTTGCGCACCGGACACAACTTGACTCTGCCGCCTGTTTTTGTGTCACTTTCCCTTGGACCCTGTCTGTTCAGAGCACTGGTTGAACGGAGCCCCCCCCCCCACCACGAGTGAAAAAGCCCTCAAGTTCCCTCCCAGGGTTCTCGGCTATGGGTGAGACTTTTATCCACATGCTATGAGGGAGAGCGTGTGCAGGTGTGAGTACACAGGTGTGCATGCCCACAAGTGTATATGCTGTGTCTGTGCCTGTGGGGTGTGAGTGTGTCACTGAGGAGGTCTCAGGCCACAGACTGGGGTCAGGACATTGGCTTCTGCTGCAAACTGAAAGAAGAGCAGCCATAACTTTGTGGACAGTATTGCTCCTTCTGTGTCACTGTGATAAATATACCTGACCAGAGGCAATGTAAAAGAAGGAGGATTTATTTGGCCCAGGGTTTTGAGGGATTGGCCCATGATTGCTTGACCCTCCATGCATTTGAGCAGAACACCAAAGCAGCAGGAACATGTGGCAGAGACAAACTGCTCACAGCATGGTAGACCAGGAATCTGACTGAGCATGACCTGAAAAGGCCAGGGATAATATCCTCCAAGGACTCAGACCCTATAACCTTTAGCCAGCTCTCTACCCTCAAGTTTCTTGAACCTCCCCAAATAACATCCTTTCAATTTATGAGTCTTTTGGGGGAGATACTCAATACACAAATCATAACATGGCTCCTCAAAGACTGCTGAGCAGAGCTTTCAAACCACATAGACCTACCAGCATGAGCTTTTGTGGTCCTTTGGAAAAAATGTCAGCTCCCTTAGCTTGCTCTTGTATTGGTTCAAACATCGAGGTGGGGGATGCTGTGTATGGAGCCCCTTCTCCTTCCCAGGGTCCCAATAATCATGAATAGGGTTTATCTACAGAAAACTTTCTAAAATGTATTAGTCAGAATGGACTCTGTCATGCAGCAATGACAAAAACCACCAAGTGTAAGAGGCTTACAGAGGCATAAGGCCCATCTTCCTCGTGATTTCTGCTTGCTGCAGCTTGGCTGGCATCAGACTGCACGCCTCAGCTGCACAGAACCTGGGATGACAGGGAACCGCTCATCTCCCAGGCCTCTTCTGTTGTGGCTAAAGCCAGGTCAGGAGTCTTCCCAGAATCCATCCTTTGAGTGGTCAACACAGACGCTGGATGCTGGGACTGTAATACACCCATTGGCCAGCTGGTGGAGCCAGAGACACTTGGTGGCTGTCCAGTGATTCCAATGATAGCTCTTCGATGGATGCAAGAAGAAAACCCAAAGGGTTCCCTTTAGGGAAAAGATAGTGTGTGTGTGTGTGTGTGTGTGTGTGTGTGTGTGTGTGTGTGTGTGTGTGTGTGTGTGTG
>CAJQZJ010032885.1:1244263-1257009 GCA_907164525.1 Lophiomys imhausi
TGTGTGTGTGTGTGTGTGTGTGTGTGTGTGTGTGTGTGTGTGTGTGTATCTGGATGTGAAATGTGTTTCACAGGCTCCTCTGTTTCAACCCTTGTTCTTCAACTGAGGGCACTGTTAGGGGAGGTTGTGGAGCCTTTAGGAGATGGGGCTTTGCTGGAGGAAGTGGATTGCTGAGGGGTCAGGCTTGAGGGTTGTACCCCAGCCCTAATTCTACCTAAGTCTCTCTGATTCCTGGTCCACTGGGGTGAACAACTGCTGGCCACACACAGAGTGGCCATCACCACAACTTCCCCACTGTGGTGGAGTGTTTCTCTGCAAACTATGAACCAAAATAAGTCCTTCATCCCTTCAGGTGTTTCTTGTATTTGGCTACAGCAAGGAGAAAAGGATAAAGGAAAAGAAAAAGATCCCATGAGCAGATGAAACACTGAACTGGAAGATATAAGCCAACAAAGATGATCCAGGCTAGAGAGGAGCTAGACCATCAGAGGCTGGGAAGGCACCCAGACAGCCCCAGCAAAAGACTCTATCAGAGAACTTACAATGATGCCTTCTTGGATTGTCAGTTACTCTTCACAGGACCAATACCCAACAGAAATAACTTAAGGTAGGGTTTATTCTGACTCACATTTCAGGGGTATGGTCCATTGAGGCAGCGAAGACATGGAAGCAGGAGCACAAGGCAAAGTTCACAGGAAGGAGAGACGGTTGGTGCTCAAGTTGCTTTTTTTCTTTTTATTCAGTCCATGGCATTGTGATGCCCACATTCAGGGTGGGTATTTACACCTCGGTCAACCCAATCCATGAACTCCCTTACAGACATGCCCAGAGTTTTGTCTTCTCAGTTCTGCTAGATCATGTCAAGTTGACAGTCAATATCAACCATTGCATATGTTTGATCTTTGTTGCTACTTGAAGGGTCCATGTGTCAAAGGTTGGTCCCCAGTGTGGTACCATGGGCAGGTGAGAGAATCTTTATGGAATGAGGTCTGGTAGGAAAGCTTGGGTCAATAGGTGTCTTAGTTAGGGTTTCTATTGCTATGAAGAGACACCATGACCACAACAGCTCTTATAAAGGAAAACATTTAACTGGAGCTGGATTACAGTTCCAGAGGTTTAGTTCATTACTGTTGTGGTGGAAGACATGGGAGTGTGCCGGCAGACATGGTGCTGGAGGAGCTGAGAGTCCTACATCCGGATCCACTGGCAGCAGGAAGAGAATGTGGGCCATTGGGCCTGGCTTGAGCTTCTGAGACCTCAAAGCCCACTGTGTCCTAGTAATATACTTCCTCCAACAAAGCCACACCAACTTCAACATGGCCACATCTCTTTATAATGTCATTCCCTATGGACCTATGGGGGCCATTTTTATCAAACCACCACGGTGGGAGCATGCCTTTGAAGGGGCTGTTGAGATACAAGCCCTTTCCTTTTTCTTTCATTTGCTTCTCACATGAGGCTAGAGGTTTCAGTACACCACACACTACTGTGTGATGTGTGACCCTGTCACAGGTCCAAGCATGAGCCCAACAGGCATGGTCTAGAAACTCTAAAACAGGAGCAACCCTCCCCCAAAGCCAAAACCAACCCTATTATGATCCATTAGCATCCTAAAATGACTATCTCAGGTATTTGTGTTTGGTTATAGTAACCAAAAGATGACTAACAAAGTTATGGGAAACATGAAAGAACAGGCAGAGGGTATGGCAGACAAAAATTACCAAAAAAAAAAAAGTATGAAAATCTCTTGAGTAGGGTTAGAAAGATAGCTCAGCAGTTAAGAGCACTTGCTGCTCTTCTAGAAGACCTGAGTTGTATTCCCAGCACCCATACTGAAGTCCACAACGGCCTATAACTTCACATCCAGGGGATATGACTCCCTCTTCTGGCCCTCACAGGTAACCGGCCTCACATGGACAGACACCGTCATACACATAATTAAAAATAAAAAACCTTTAAAAGAGTAAAATCTCCCGAATATGGCAAAACACATGAAGGCTCACGAAGCAAAGTGACCCTCAAACAGAACAAGCCACACGCAGATATCAACATCAAGCTTCTGAAAACCCAAGAGGACAACAGTAGGAAAGAAACATGTTACCTACAGGGAGCACCAACTCAGCTGACAGCAGATGCCTCATCAGAAACAATGAAGTTCAAAGACAGCAGGGCATCCTCCAAGTGTGGGAAGAGCTGTTCCCCAGTCCAGAATGGCACTCCAGCAAGGGCGAGTCTCAGAAACAGAGGGGTCAGGACCTCTTTGAGGAAGGGACTAAAAACTGAAAAGCCCCTGAAGTTGATAGGAACAAAAGGAGAAACACAAATTTACTGTTATAGCCGACACCCCTCCCTTAAACAATTGTTAGAACAATGAGACTGAAGACCAACAAGGATGTAGCAAAGTTTTAATGTTATCAGCCAACAGGACCTAGCCTTCCTCTGTGGGCACTCCACCCTGGGGCACACACCCTCCTCTCAAAGGCCCAGGGACCATTGTCGAATAGCTGCTTCCTCCAGGTTATGTGACCAGCATCTGGAGGCAGACCTGCTGTGGTGACCCACAGAAGACCTTGGCCTGCAGTCTTGGAGAGACTAAGCAGAAGAATACAGCTTATATCGTGATCGAGGGCCATGGGGCTGTTAATATTCTTATGTAGATGGGGAGTCACAAATACTGGGTTTCTGGTTGCTGTTCTGATCTGTCTTAGCTGGGCCTGCAGGGGTCTTGCCACAGCTTTGTGTGGTCTTGAGAGGTGCTGGAGTATACGAGAGGTGGAGGCATGATTGAAGTGAGCTTCACAGTGATGAAGCTGCCTGAGAGTCACCCACATTCCGGCCAGTAACTTCAATAAACTCACTGGTTTACTGTTAGAGTTTGAAAGTGGAATGCCATAGGCAAGCTCCTGTGTTTGAACTTGGTCACCAGCTGGAAGTGTCATTTTGGGAGGCTGTGGAACGTTTCAGAGGTGGGCTCTAGTAGGAGGAAGTGGGTCACTGGTGGTGGGCCATGAGATTTACAGTCTAGCTCTCAGCTCCCACTGCCACAGCCTTGAGTTGCTCCTGTCTCTGTGCCTTCCCTGGACTGTACTCTCTTAAACCACAAGCCAAACTAAGCCCACCCTAGTTGAGATGCTCCTTGTCAGATACTTGGTTAATAGATATGAAAATCATAGTTGCTGTATTCACCAAGCCTGACTTGGACAGGCTCGTCTTCAGTCTGCTGGTTCCCTCCTGTGATGAGTGAATGTTTCTTTATGCCTCTGCCTCTTCCAACAGGCATAGTGCTCCATGCCCGGGATCTCAAACAAATCTGCACAGACTGAGTCTGATGACAGTAGAATCAAATCAGAAAACATCCAGAAGACTTCCAAACACTTGACAACCAGGAACACTTGGCTATGTAACCCACGGCCAGAGAAGAATGCATTTGGGAAGCTCAACCGTCATTCATGGTAGGCTTCAGAGAAGTAGGAACACAGAAAACCACCCCAGGGAAATGAAAAAATATCTATACAAACCCTTCTGTGGGATGAAGAGATGGCGAAGTTGCTGAGATCAGTCCCTGTGGGTGGTGGGGAGGGAAGCCTGGTGTGGTGACAGGTCATCATGGCACTGGTGAGACAAAGACAGGCAGATTCCTGGGGCTCACTGGCCAGCCAGCCTGATCTATTTGGTGAGTTTAGGGCAGTGAGAAACTGTGAGCAGACTACGAGGAAAGACCAGTCCCCAGCAGACGTATAAAACCTTAAACACCCAAGAGCAAATTTAACAAAATATACATGAAACCTCCACCCTCAAAACTACAGAAAGCAGAAGAAATTTAAGGACCACTATAAGAGGAGAGCAGATGACTCAGGACTGCTGAGATGTCATTTTCCTTGTGACTTATCAGCAGATTCTTTCCAGACAGTGATGTGCTCATTCTGAAGTCTGTATGGGCCTGTGGTTCCTAGGGCAGCCAGAGCAGTCTTGAGGCAAGTTGGGGGACACTGTTTTTAAAACCTTTACTAGCCAAGATGGAGCAGCCTCGGTGTGAACATACACGTATGAGTACGGAGCCCGGATACACACGGTTGGTCATCCAGGGATCCTTTTAACTCGCTGTTGAATCTATTGTTGAAAAACAGCAGCACGGTGGCAAGCTGGAAGTGGGAGTGGATAATAACAAGCCTTGGCTCAGACTTCATATTACCTAAAACCCCCACTCAAGTGGTCATTGTCTTACAGGTTGAGACCAGGGCAATAGTATCCTGGGAAAAACACTGGGGTGAGTCTTCATGAGCTAAAATAGACCTTAAGGCCAAGGCTACTTGAGCAGAATGCTAAGACACTGGGTATAAGAGACAGAACTGATAAATTGAATACTACCTGAATTAGGAATTTCATCAAAAGACCATTAAAGGATTCATAGTGTATTTCCAAAGAGGATTTATATAGTGTATACTTAAAGAACACTTACAAGCTTGTATGGAAAAGAGACACAGCTCAATTTTATTTCATTTTAAAATTATTTTTTGTGTGCGCATATGCATGCGTGTGTGTGTGTGTGTGTGTGTGTGTGTGTAGGCCAGAGATGAGTGTCAAAGGTCATTCCTCAATAATTTTCCACCTAATTATTTTAGACAGTCTTTCCCTGAACCTGGGGTTTGCCAATTCAGCCAGACTTTGTGGCCAGGGAGCCCCAGGGAGCCTCCTGTCGGCACCCCAGCAGTGGGATTGAGGGGAGCGCTGCCCTGCCTTTACATGGGTGCTGGGGGTCAGACTCAGGTCCATATGATTGCCTGGCAAGCACTTTCCCTGCTGAGAAGTACACACCCTAGTTAAAAAAAAAACAACTTGACAAATGCATCTTAGCTAGGTTTAAACTGGGCAGATCTCCATATCCTGACTTTTCAGGGAAGAATTGTTGCTCAAACCGCAGGGAGGCCTCATGCCAGCCTCTGGAGTGGGCTGAGAAGGAGACACAGCTTTCCCGAGGACCAGAGGCCCCTCCTGACTATGCTGCTGGAGGCTGATCTTGATGCCCGGAGGCAGCCGTTATCTAGCCCTGTGGGCGTGAGTTGTCTAGGCATATGGCCATGGTCTGACCGTCTGACCCTAAAACTGAGCTGTAACCCTTCCCCTTCGTCTTTACAGTTTTATAATTTTGAGGACTGTGTGTGTGAGTCTGCACTGTCCCTTGCATGGTGCCATCTCCCAGGGCTACTGCCTGCTGCTGGGCCTGACTTTTCTACATTCCTGGTGCTTCTGGGTGGTCTCAGCCACCCTTGTGGGAGGTGGGATGAGCACATCAGGCCTAGTTAAGTGAGGCAGGTCAGGGTTGCTCTGTGTGGGTTCTGACTGAAGGGTTGACTGGTCATTAGGGACTTGCATGGGGTAAGGGAGGACAGAGTCCAGCACCTCTGGCCCAATAGTGCTTGGCTGGCCTGCTGGGACCTTGACCTGCCTGGGGCACTGATTCAGAGCTGTGCACACAGAGCACCTATGGATCGTTTACCTGCTCAGCACTCAGAGACCAAGGTGTGGGAGTATGCCTGCGTACTTTCAGAGCTGCGTGTTAGGGTGGTTCCTTCACTCTAAAATATGAGTGTCCCTGATTTGGCTGCTAGGCTTTGGGGGGTGATCTCAGCTTCACTCTCAGGTATTCCAGGGCTAAAAGTTGTAGTTTATATGATCTGCGAAATTTGGCTCTGCAGTAGCACCTCTGGATGAGGAGGGGTGGGCCTCAGTCATGCGGCCAAAAGAGTTCAGTCACTGTCAGGGTCAGCAAGGCTTGGGAGAGTGCACACACAGTGCTCACAGAAAAGCAGCAGTTGCTGTGATGTTCCCTTCCATTCTTTAACTCATAGTAAAATATGCATCACGTAAGATCTGCCACCTTAGTCGTCCTAAGTTCCTTTCTGTTGCTGTGATAAAACACCTTGATGAAAAACAATTTAGACGAGACTTTATAACTTTGGGGAGAAACTGCATCGCTGCAGACAAGTCAAGGCAGCAGGAACCTGAAGCAGCTAGCCACATCACATACGGCAGCGTCAAGAACAAAGAGAGCGTGAATGCAGACACGCCTACCACTCAGTCCAGGACCCAAATCCAGGGAATGCTACCTGCCCACTTCTAGGCTGGGTCTTCTCATAGATATGCTCATGTGCTACAAGCCAATGTAGACACTTTCCCTTTGAGACTCTCTTCCCAGGTAACTGCCCAGTTGACAGTTAAAACTAACCATCACATTCATTTTAATTGCATAGTTCCACATCACAAGTGTCCAGCCATCCCCATCATCCACTTCCAGAATATTCCATCTTCCTAGACAGAAACTCTGTCCGCATTAAACACTGACTCCTTGCCCTTCCCAGTTCCAGGCATCTCATTTTGCTCTCTGTTTCTGTGGCTCTGACAACTCTAGAGGTCTTCTGTGAGTGGAATCCTGCAGAGTTTGTGCTTTTTTTTTTAAATTTGAGAAAGGTCTCACAATGTAGCTATGGCTGTCCTGGAACAAGCTATGTAGATTAGGCTGGCCTTGAACTCCCAGAAATCTACCTACTTCCACTTCCTGAGTGCTGGGATTAAAGGCATGCTGTACTGTGTTCAGCTAAGAACTTACCTTTTCATGTCTGGTTTATCTTACAGGTCACAATTCCCTGTCCCTGACTTTTGAGACAGGGTATCTTTCTATGTTGTTCTGGTTGGCCTCCAACTTGCTATCCTCCTGCCTCAGCTTCAGGGTGCTGGCATTACAGGTGTGTGCTGAGTTACATTCTGATGTGTGGACACAGGATGTCTTGTTCATGTACCAGTGGATTTTGGCTCTTGTGAGTAGCGCTGTCATGAGCCCGGGGATGTAAGCATCTCCTGGTGACCCTTTCCACTGTTCGGGCGTGAATCCAGAAGCAATACTTTTAAATGAATATACATTTCAACAGATATGATTGTGTGTGTATGTATCGGCAGTGTGTGTATGTGTGTGTGTGCATGGGCAGTCTGTGTATGTGTGTGTGTGTGTATGGGTGTGTGCCTGTGTGTGTATGTGTATGTGCATGGGCAGTCTGTGTATGTGTGTGTGTGTGTATGGGTGTGTGCCTGTGTGTGTATGTGTATGTGCACAGGCAGTGTGTGGATGTTTGTATGTGTGTGTGCACGGGCAGTGTGTGTGTATGTGTGCACAGGCAGGTGTGTGTGTATGCATGGGCAGTGTGTGTGTAAATGCATGGGCAGTGTGTGTGTGTGTGTGTGCATGGGCAGTGTGTGTGTGTGTGTGTGTGTGTGTGTGTGTGCATGGGCAGTGTGTGTATGTGTGTGTGCCTGTGTGCGTGTGTGTGTGTGTGTGTGTGTGTATGTGCACAGGCAGTGTGTGGATGTTTGTATGTATGTGTGCACGGGCAGTGTGTGTGTATGTGTGTGTGTATGCACAGGCAGTGTGTGTATGAGTTGTGTATGCACAGACAGTGTGTGTGTGTGTGTGTGTGTGTGTGTGTGTGTATGTGCACAGGCAGTGTCTGGATGTTTGTATGTGTGTGTGCACGGGCAGTGTGTGAAGGCCACAGGTTGTTGTTAAGTGTCTAATTATTCTGAAACTTTGTTTCTGAGACAGGTTCTCTTACTGATTTTGGCCTCATTGATTCTACTAGCCCTGCTGATCTGGAAGCACCAGGGATCCCCCTGTCTCTGATTCCTGAGTGATGGTGTTCTATATATTTGTCAAGGTTTTTATTATTAATTTTTTATGAGGGTTCAGAGGATCCAAATATTGAGCCCTCATGCTTGCTTGGAGTGCACTCTAATGACTGGGTTGAGTAATCTTCCTAGCCCCTGGATATGATAATTATTGAGGAAAATGTCCTTTAAATGCAGGGACCCTGTTGTATAGAATGCATCTACACTTTTTTTTTCTTGGTCCAAAGGGTTAGAACTACTGTCCATGTTCCAGTGGTCTGGTTGGCACCTGGCCTAGGGAGCCAGTAAGGGAATGTTCCTTTTTCTCCCCTGAGGCTGAGTAAGGGGTGGTCCAGAGATAGTGAGCAACCTAGCCAGGTCCCCCAGACCAGAGTGGAAGAACAGCAATATGGAGGGGTGATCAAGGGATAGCACTAACACGGTCCACTTGACTGCTTCAGGCCCAGTACCTCTCAGGGCTGGGAGAAGGCTGGGCTGACTGGCTGAGTGATGGCCTCAGAGGAGGACTTGGGTCTAGTGTTATGCCTCAGGGTTTTATCTGTCCTCAAATTATCCTCAGGTTCACATTGTCTAGGGGCTGCATTGAAGCTGCCTAGGACCCAGGAGGTGACAAGTGACCAGAGGCCAAAAGAGGGAGGAATGAAAGGCAAGAGAGGAGGTTCAGCTCCCAGGGACAGTACAAGAAAGTCTTATATACTTCTGGACAAGGCAAGTGGAAGTTGGTGTTGGGGAACACCAGCCATGTGGGAGGCTGGTATTGGTCACTTTCATCTACGTGGTCCTTGCTGTGAATGCCACCAGAGAACTGGCCCTTTGACTAGAAGCAGGACCAGAGGGGTTAGGGCTTCCTTCAGCTGCCCAGCCAAATCTTGGGAGGAATTCTGTTTACCCAATGATTCAGAGAAACAAACAAGCGCAGGAATGCTCCAAATCATGGCAGCCCCACCGCAAAATCAAATTGACTCTATTCCTTTTACCTCTGATGCTGGGGTGCAGTTCCTGGCCTGAGGCAGTCTAGGCCAGCTCTCAGTTCCTTCCGGGCAGGGTGAAACAGTGTCCATTGCTTAACCATGTCTCTCCCTTGCCCCCCCCCAATAAAGCTGGAGAAACTTAAGATGCTTTTCTCTCTTATCAAGGAAGTTCCTGGGTTGGTAAAGGTGCACCTTGCAGCCTGTCCCTTCTGCCAACACCAGAGGTAATTCCTGAAAGTGGAAGGGCTGCCTAACCACACTAGGGCCGCCCCCTTCCATAGTCAGTATTGCTTCCTTTCTGCCAGTTCTGAAGAAAGGTCTTTTGGATGAAGCCCCTACAAAGCCCAATCAAAAAAGAAGATATGGCTCCCCTCCCCATCCCAAGTGCTAACCTGTAATCAAAGCGGGACTTGGCAGTAGGCTCAGCTCAGGTCCCATGATCTCAGGACACTCAGGCATCAATCATGTGGCTATGGAATAGAACTGGGTGAGAAGCCACCAGGATCACAAAAACCTGTTGAGTTTTTATGTGTCGTGATTGGTATGCAAATGTTTCCAAAGCAACAGGCTAGGAAGTGCCACTCTACTTTGTGGATGAAGAGGCAGGACTGCTTTCAAGCCCCTTGATTAGCCTCGAGTCTCTGGGACGTGGAGAATGCTCCACTCCCTGGGAGAGCAGTGGCCTGCTTTCCCAGAGACCAAGAGCGGTATAGAGGAGCTTGTGCTGGCTTAGACTCAGTTCTTCACTGGGCTGCTAGTTCACTGTGCAGCAGCTCCTGCAAATGAGGACCCTAAGGCCTGGAGAGAATGATGGGCTGGTCCAGGGCCACATAGCTTTCAGATAACATGTGCAGGATGCTATCTTCTACTCAGGAAGCAAATCCTACGGCAAAGTGCGCCCCCGGATTCCCAGGGAGAGTCCTTTACCACTCACCCCTGGGAAGGAGTAAGAAAGCTGAGAGACCTCATGTCTGCACATTGATGCTGGGGCATGGACTTCTCTGGGTAGAGCTAGGCTGACCCAAGGGCCTCAGAACTATGCCTAGAAACTGGAAGGGAAAAGTGTGGGCAGTAGGGGAATGCCAGTCCTGGAGCTCCCAATACTGAGACCTGAGACCAGCTCGTACGGAGCAGTGACAGACTGGCTGAGGGTCAGGCTGTGGCTGCGCTGGGGGAGGCAGGAGGCCAGTAGCATGGGTATGATAATGTTAAGTGGGTACAGGCCTGAGGCTTTGCCTAAGACAAGGAAACCCCCAAAGAGCTCCTGCTACAGGTGGGGAAGGAGCTGGAATGAGCATACTGCCCCATGGAGAACCCAAAGCTTCCTCCAAGGCAGGGCTAGACTTGCAGATGAGGGGTCTTTATGAGGGTCATGGAGTCTTGACATTCCCAGCCACACCTCCAATTCTCCAGGCTGTCCAGACAGGCTATTTCTTGCCCTGCTGTGGGGCTGATCCCAATGTGATCCATCTGGATGGTGCTTAATCTCCACTGAGTCACCAGGCTAGCCTGCCAGGATCAAGGGGATATCAGATACTGGCTTCCTGTACCACACTTGGGGGCCAGAGGTGGAACTAACAGTCAGACAACAGTGAAACAGTGATGCTCTGGAATATGGCCATGGCCTTCGCCCTGTTCTAGTCTCTAACATTTCCCTAACTCCATGACAAAGGCTGGGGTATTATTCCAGCCCTTCCTTGCTGGACTGCAATGAACCATTCACTTATCAGCTTTTCAAGGGAGGGCTCCAGCCCAGCCCAGGCCCAGCCCCTGAGCTGAGTGGCCTCAGAGGCCAAGCAAAAGAAGGCCTGGCCCCATGCCTTCCATTTGCCTCCATGTGCACAGTGTCTTTACTGAATGTCCTTGAGGTAAAAAAAGGACACTTCCGGCTCTTCTCCAAGGGGATTACTGTCCAGGACAAGTCCTGGGGTAGTCTCAAAGGCAGTACTTGGTCATCTTGGAAGATGTGTCTACTGAGGTACCAGGAACTCATGGCTTAGAAGGTGGCCTGGGAAAGTCTGGGTGGAGGCTGTTTGGAGAGGACGACACAGGTAAGACCTTGGGTGGCCTCAGGGAAACCAGGCTCCACCTACCGGCACACCCTCCTCTGACCAGCTTGAAGTGACTGAGTGCCCACTGTTTACCTGGGTGAGGGGAACCACAGATCTGCCCCGCCCACCCATGTGAAGCTGCTGGGGCTGGAGCCAGATCTCGCACTACAAAAGGCAGCTGGTGACTAGAGTCTCTCCTCAGAGGCTGCCGGTGGGGGACATTTCCCCATGCTCTACAGCATGGGTGTTGGTCAGAGGAAGTTGGTCCCATTCTGGGTCCTAGTCCTGGTCCTGGCCTGCTGTCAACACACAGGTAAGATTCAAGTGTCCAGCTTCACCAGGCCATTTGTAGAGACCTTTTTGCTCCCCCATGCCCTCGACTCAGGTGGGCAGTGAAGTTCGGACTCTTATCTGGGTCTTGGCAAGACATAAATGTTTATGAGAGGGTCCTGCCATGCAGCCCTCGCCTGCCACCTGGAAACTTCAAATAGACTCTGAGTTAAGGGGCAGGGAAGTAACTCTGAGATGCAGGGGATTGTGGATAGGTATCCAATGTGTGGGGAGCAGAAAGCTATGTCTCAGAACCCCCCACCCAACTGGATAGAGCAGGATCTCAGCCCTCTCACTTGCGCCATTTGTCCCCATTTCACCAGCTCACAACTCTCTCTAGGTTGTCATAACCTCATTAGAAACCACAGGCTGCAGGTATCTTAGACACAGCAGGATGTCCTGGAGACTTGGTTCCTTCCTGGCTGACCCTAGCAACGGATGCAGGCACCAGGACCTCCCAGCCTGGCCATAGCAACAGATGCAGGCACCAGGAAACTAGACTCGGGGTGCAAGCCAGTCACAACATTGCTCAGACCTTCTTGTGTCGGTATGGGGGTGGGCCATTCACCCACCTCATGCTGACCGTGCATCAGGCCGTTAACTAGCGATATACCATGTCCCTCCATCCATGTGCACACTGGTGGCCAGCAGTCTGGGCTGCCTGAGGCACCTGTCCTGCTCTCAGCTCAGACCCATCTCCTCTTCTGCAGGCCAGGCCCAGCAGGAAACTCTGAAATCTGACCATGAGCACCATTCTGACTTCTCTCTCCTTCAAGGGCATGACGGTGAGTCTTAGCCTTTTGTCCCCACTATGCCTGCCATGTTCCTCCCCCAAGTCTACCTTAATGTAACCGTGGCTCCCCTAGGGCTTCTTGCCTCAGTGGCGCCTCAGCTAGAGTATACCGATATACGCTGCTGTGGTCAGCCTCCTGTTCCTAACTGATGACTCAGCCTGTGGCAACTTCACGGGCACCTGTGCTCAGGCTCCATCTGTCAGAATGATTTCTTTGGTCTGTGTTCTCTGCAGCACATGGAGATCCTACCTCCGTCTCTCTTGGTTGGATTTACCTATTTCAATCTCACATTCCCCATCTGAGTCTTGGCCCAGAACTGGGGAATCAGCCACACATCACATACCAAAGCAAGGGGGGGGGTCTTGTAGGGCCTCAGACGCCAGTCAGCACCTTGCAGTTTACATTCACCCAAACTGATTAAAAAGGGAGGGGGTGAGAGGCTGAGCTGCTGGCCTAGATTGCAGCGTCTGTGAGCGCCAGGGCACAAGCCCCATGTGCAAACAGAAGTTTCTGGCCTCTGTGGGCACTAAGGGCTGATGGCTTCAGGGGTCTCCCAGAGACAGTGAGAGAAGAGAATGCTGAATGTAGGCCTCAGGCTGGGCCATTCCTAACTTGGGCCTCAACAGGCTGTACCATTCAAGCTGGACAGGAGACCTGGGAGTCTGTTTCTGCTGGCCCCGGGCCCTTACCCTCCTCCTCTGGGACACAGTGAGCCCCCACAACCTCACTGTGCACCCTATGATCCAAGTCCCTATCTCCATAGGTGCCCCACTCCATGGGGTGACCATCATCCCACCTCTGAAGACCGTCCCTGTGGTACGAGGTATGTGAAACCAAAAGCATACCTGGGAAAAAGGCCTAGCACAGCTGGGACAGTCTCTTAGACCCAAGGAGCTGGTTAGAAAAGGGCCCCTGCTCCCCGG
>CAJQZJ010032885.1:1257019-1276666 GCA_907164525.1 Lophiomys imhausi
AGATGGGATATTCTCTTAGACCCAAGGAGCTGGTTAGAAAAGGGCCCTGAATCCCGGATAACGCTTCATAGACGTAGAACACGTTGAGAGGCACATTGAAAGCTGCTGTGAGTTCATCCCAGGACTTCCTAGGTCAGACACGTGCTCACTGTGGGCAGCAGCCTGTTTGATCCCAGTGGCACATGGAAAACACATACCCAACGTGAAAGGCAGAACATGGAGGGCATGGCAGGGCTCTGGGACCAGAACAGTGCCTTCAAAGCCTGACATCACTCTTTGGTTCACAGCCCTCAATCCAGCACATACCGGGCAGGTGTGCAGCACATGGGGCAACTTCCACTACAAGACCTTTGATGGCCAAGTCTTCCGCTTCCCTGGCCTCTGCAATTATGTGTTCTCTGCACACTGCGGGGCTGGCTATGAGGACTTCAACATCCAGCTACGTCGTGGCCGGGGGTCTAATTCCCCCACTCTGAGCAGGGTCACCATGAAGCTTGATGGCCTAGTTGTTGCACTGACCAAGAACTCCGTATTCGTCAATAGCCATCAGTGAGTCTGGGTGGTTGATAGAGGTACTGGGTGGTGAGGGAAAAGAAGTATATCAGGGTTGTAGGAGACCCTGGGTTTGTCAGCAAAACTCCACTCTCAGGAGAGAAGTTGAGCAGGCACTCCCCCACCCCATGCTCGAGCTGCCCCCTCAGCTCTTCCTTAATACTGGCATTCCAGGTCCCTCATCTCAGTCACACACATAGCTGTAGGGATCTCACATGAGGTCTCTCTTGTCTCCTTGCCCCTTGGGACCTCATCCCTACTCTCTTCTACAGGGTCCAGCTGCCCTTCAGCCAGTCTGGAGTCCTCATTGAGCTCAGCAGTGGCTACCTGAAGGTGGTGGCCAGGCTGGGACTGGTCTTCATATGGAATGATGATGACAGTCTTCTGGTGAGAGGATCAGAGTCTCCTGGTGGTGGGGGATGGGTGTGGGTTGGCAGAGCCTTCTGGTAAAATGGGGCAAAGGGTGGAGCCTCCTAGTGAGATCAGGAGGTAGATCAGGAGAGGGGCATAGCCCCACACAACTGAGGAAGGTGGGCCTTCAGACACCAACAGAGCCTCAGGATCTTCACCCCCAGACTCAGGTCCTGTGTATGTGGAATGTTCTTCAGCCCTGCTCCAAGTCATGGCTTCATATGACTTACGGGGAGGGTCTTTTTGCTTATGTCTCTTCTGGGAGCCCTCACTCTCATTTTTGAGTTTATACTTCACATTCTGGGGTGTCTATAGTGGGAACAGGTATCTGATGTCTGTTTCAATTTCAGCTGGAGTTGGACACCAAATACACCAACAAGACTTGTGGCCTCTGCGGAGACTTCAATGGCAGTCCGGAGTTCAACGAGTTCCTCTCCCACAGTAAGTCCCCAGGCAATGACCCAGGACCCCCAGGAGACTTGGTGTCCCAGTATCTCAAGCCATATATCTCTATGTGCATGCAAACAAATGCTCTCTCTCACACACACATTGCATGTGCCTGCTGCTCACACAGGCACACATATACACATAGGTTTCCCTTCCACAATTCCAGCTCATACATAAGTGCACACAGACACACCTGCATGCACCCACACTCATGTACATGTACGCTCATACAGGTGTGTGCAGGGAACAAGATGGCTGCCAGAGCTCTTGTTCTTGGTACCCTTATTCTGGAGACACAGACATTCATGTGGAATCATCCCTGTTTCCTTCAGGCCTAGAAGGATCGCATTTCTGTACCACCATGCAGTAGCGTCACAAATGTGGCTGCATCAATTAGATACTCCAAAACGCCCCTCTCTCTCTGCCAGTCCCCCTAAGTCCCATATAAGCTATGGGTGACACAGCCTGCTCATACATTGACTGACCCTGTCAGGCCATACTGTGTGCAGGCCAGCCAGAGTCTGAGGGCTTAGTGGGATGTCAGGTTCACCCTGTAGTCCTCTGGGCTGGGTAGAAGGACTGATGGCTATGCATTTATTAAGGTCTCTATCTACTCCTCCTGTTGCCCTAGGAACTTGAGGCTCTTTCTGGGCTCCTCTCATGAGCTCCAGATATCAGCATCCCAGGGAGTGAGACTGGGGAAGCCATGCAGGGATCACAGCACCATATGCGTGTTCTGAGTGGGGAGCACTTTGGACTTGACTGTTGGGATGATGGGCTGGGGGCCAGGGACCTATAGATAGATCTGCTCTGGGCTTCCTGCAGATGTTAGGCTGACACCCCTTGAATTTGGAAACCTCCAGAAGATGGATGGCCCCACAGAGCAATGCCAGGACCCCCTTCCTGTGCCCCAGAAGAACTGCTCCACCAGATCTGTGAGTCTTGAGAGAAATGGGTGGGAGGGTGGGGAGGAGGGCTGTGGGCTCTGGGATAACCCAGTTGCTTCTGGGAAGCCTAGGATCTGAACTCAGCATGGGTCCTTCCTCTTGTCCAGGACATCTGTGAGGAGACCCTGAAAGGTCCACTGTCCCTGGACTGTATGGCCTTGGTGGACATCAGCAGCTATTTGGAGGCTTGCCGGCAGGACCTTTGTCTCTGTGAGAGCCCTGACCTGTCCAGCTGCATCTGCCACACCGTGGCTGAGTACTCCCGGCAGTGTGCCCATGCTGGAGGACAGCCCCAGGACTGGCGGGGTCCCAACCTCTGCTGTGAGTGCCCTCAGTCACATCTCCCTGCCACCACAGCATCGTCCAGCAGGTAAGTGGGACCTGGCTTGACATGGTCTTTCCTTCTGGTCTCCTTGCAGTCCAGACATGCCCTCTCGATATGCAGCACCGGGAGTGTGGCTCACCCTGTGTGGACACCTGCTCCAATCCCCAGTGCTCCCAGGTCTGTGAGGACCACTGCATTGCTGGCTGCTTCTGCCCTGAGGGTAAGATCGAGTCTCCACCCAACCAACCCCAACCCAGAACTCCCAAAGCACATAGTTGCATGGGTGGTCATGCTGCCATTGCTCAGCCTTGGCAAAAGATGACCCTGTCCCAAAGTTTCTCTGTGATGCTGATGTTTACTGAGGTTCCCAGATGACATTTATGGCATGGACTTGCTTTCTACAGGGATGGTGCTTGATGACATCAACCAGACTGGCTGTGTCCCTGTGTCCCAATGTGCCTGTGTGTACAATGGAACATCGTATGCATCGGGTGCCAGTTACTCCACTGACTGCACCAAGTGGTAGGTCTTGGGTTCTCCATCCAAGTCCCTGACATATGCAAGGGTTACTTGAAGCTGAACCTTTTAAATTATTCAACAAGTATTTATTGATAACTATATTCACTTATAAACATTTACATAACTACTAACCCTATGAATGACTACAACCCCAATTAACCACTAAACCAATTGATAAGTATAACAACTATTTTCATAACCTTTTAGAAGGATACAGTCTCTGGGGCAGGTCGTCAGTCATCAGGAACACCTCAGGGGTAGACCCTTTAAGGCACTTAGTTAACAGTCTTTCTTCCAGAATATCTCAGACGTAGATTTTGGCTATGGGAGCTTCACCTTAAATAAGGCTTGAGGCTTTCTTCCCTCTGGGAGACCTTGGCCGTCTGTAGGCCAACTTATTCCCTTTGTATCAGCAACTCTGCCGCTCTGCCTCAGTCTTTAAAGCTGGCCACAGTTCCGTTCAGGCCACTGTTTGGACAGGTCAAACCCCCCTAGGCAAAAGCTGAGCCACAGGGTTTAGTCCTTGGCCTTTTGCTGTCTTGCTGAGGCTTTCTCTGCTCACCAGCTTCTTTCTGCCTCAGGGAGATCTAGCCATAAGCCCACCAGCACTTCCTCCACCAGAGGATACAAACTACTCTCTGTAGCATTGAAGCTCTCTAGCATGGGGCCCCCCCCAGGCTCTATCCACTTGTCCTTAAATAGGATCTCTCCTTGTTCCACCTGCTTCAGCTTACTCTGGGCTCTGCCCACTTAGCAGCTGAAAACAATGCCAGGCCATAAACCTTGTTTTTAGTCCATAGAGTCTCTCCTTGTTTCACCTGGATTCATCCTTGTTTTTAGTCTATAAGCTGATAAGCTAATTGCCCACAGCCAAGTTGATCTTCATGCCCTGACTAAGAGACTGTATCAGAAACCCCTAGATATTACTAAATCTAATTTATATTAATCTAACTCCCCTTACAGTTACTTCCCCAGGATTTGTCCCAGGTTGCTGTGGCCAATGCCCCATGGGCAGGAGCCTTCAGTCTAGGTGGCAAAGCTAACAGGACTGTAGTTCCTGGGACTAGTCACAGTATGGCTTTCTTCTCCTTTCCACCTATAGCACATGCTCTGGAGGTCAGTGGAGCTGCCAGGAGGTCCCATGCCCTGGTACCTGCTCAGTGCTGGGAGGCTCCCACTTCTCCACATTTGACGAAAGGCAGTTCACAGTGCATGGGGACTGCAGCTATGTGCTGAGCAAGGTGAGGGCTAAGCTGTTTTGGGGGCTTCGATTTGGGGGGCTACACCAAGCCCTGGGCCTTCGCAGGTATCACTAGCCTAGGCTTCCCATCACTGCTGCACCAGGGAGACATTGGGGGACTTTATGGTAAAACTGTGAGGAAATATTTCTGCCTGTTGGGTCAGGGCTCCGTGGAGTCACTCAACTGCCCATTGAACCTCTAAGTGTTGAGTGACCCCTGCTCATGGCTCTGGACCTTCTGACCTCATGTTTTTCAAACAGACATTATTTTATTTATATATTTTTACTCATGTGTATGCATGTGCCTCTCTCTGTGTGTCCATGTGCATGGTGCTCATGGAGGCCAGAAGAGGCATCAGATTTCCTGGACCTGGAGTTTCAGGTGGTTGTGAGAAACCTGGTGTGGTGCTGGGCACTGAGCTTGGGCTCTTTGTAAGGGCAGTGTTCATTTAATCATTGATTCATCCCTCCAGCTCCCGTCTTTTTTTTATTTTTGGAAGAGTTTTATGCCTGCAAATCAATTAAATAGAAAGTCCAGGGAATTTTCAAGCCTCTCCATCCCCAGAAGCTTCCCCCATATTAACATTTTGCATTAGTATGATGCATTGGACGCAACTGAAGGTGAAAAACAGTCAGCCAATACCGTCCGTGGCGGTGTCATCAGGGTCACTCATGAGCATGCCCCAGGATCTGACAAGTATGGAAAGTTCTGTAACTACTACCCTAGTATCATCCAATAGTTCACCATGCTGACCATCCTAGACTCCACCTGACTATCTCCCTCCCTACCTTGGAAACCACTGACCTTTTTAAAAGACAAAACAAAACTGTTTTCCTTTAAAAATATTTTTATACAAAATTAAGATTATATTTGGCTATATTGGTATTGATCTTTGTATATTGATATAAAATTAAGGTTAATTCTTTTTAAGGTGTTGTACCTAGGTAAGGCTTAAAAATGAAATGTGAAGTTTTGGCCTTTTGTTAGCAACTGTCATAAACTGTTTAGGATAATTAAGACATGCAAACTAATAGTCATTCAAGCATGTCATTTTGTTAGGTACAAGGGTAGTCTATCACAGATGTTTTCTAAGTTAATCAAAAATCAAGTTGCTAAGAGACAAGCAACATTTGTTTATCCAAATATATAGAGATGGATAGGTGGTCTTCAAAAACCTCAAGAGATCTGTAGAATATGTCATTCAAATATGTTCTCTTAATTTTTTTTGGTATTGAGACATGTCAATTTCTGACAGTACCCCCTATTCTACTCCAAGTAGATGATGAGCATTGAAGAATCTCCAATTGGAGATGGTTACATTAGTGGGTAGCTTGTCACTAGGCAAGAAAAATCCCTTGCTCCAACTGTAGACAGACTGCTATCTTAAGAGGACAAAACTTGGAAGCAGGTAAGTCGACAGCCTAGCTCTGCCAAGACAGGGTAGGCAAGTCCTTCATAATTCCTGCTCTACAATCAATGTCTGTCAGAGACACTGGGCCAAAAGGCTGAAGACAGATGCTCTAAGGTATGGAGAGAAATTGGGAACTGTCCAGGCAGCCAGTTGTCTGTCATTTCTTAGTTTTGGAAGCTGCTGACTCTGCACTTCCTGTATAATCAGATATATTTATTCTTCTCAGGTCTCTGATGTGGTTGAAGACTAGATAGTTATAGTCTCATAGTTAAATTTTGAGTTGTTTAGGAATTAAGAAGGTGTTCTGGATCTAAGAAGATGTTTTTAAACTGGTGGTGCAAGTTAGGATGGAAGCTGAGTTGAATATATAACTTTAAACTCATGGAGATGGATGCATAGTAGAATGCTAAAGTCAGTTGCCAAATACATATGGACTGGACATTGGGAATGTATGTTATGCTTTATAATTTTCATAATTGTGGCCTAATTATTCTTGTTTTGTATTGTATTTGTTGTTATAAGAGAACGAGCTATTTGTTGGACTGAAAGGGGGAGCCGTTGGGGGAAAAAGATATACTTTAAACTTAAAAAAAAGGAAGCAGATGGAGGGGTGTGAGGGGGAAGAGGGTGGGAGGGTGGGACCAGAGGGGGGAGTAGAGGGGGGATTGTAATTGAGATGTAACTTGAAGAAATAAAAAAAATTAAAAATTTTTATTTATTCTTTGAAAATTTCATCAATGTACACAATGTATTTTGATCATTCACTGCCTCTCCGCCTCTCAATTCCCCTCAGTCTCCCTAACACATCTCCCTAACAATTTCACTTTTAGAATTATTGCACTCATTAGGTGCATTGAGCCCCTTTGTTAGTGACTAGGGAGATGCATGGCATGAGCTCCTAGGAGTGCCTTCCTATTGGTATCAAATGGATGCTTCTTAAAGTCTATGACAGTGGTGGACCAGGAATCTCCAGCAAGGGGAGGTAGCGTGGATTGGAGAAGAGTGAGGGTGAGGTGGACAGGGGTTTGGGCAGTATGTAAGGACCTGTGTCACCCTCTGCAGCCCTGTGACAGCAATCTCTTCACTGTTCTGGCTGAGCTGCGAAAATGTGGACTGACTGACAGTGAGACTTGTCTGAAGAGTGTGACACTGAGCCTGGGTGGGGGACAGACGGTGAGTATCACAGGGAGAGCTGAGGGGAACTCTGCAGAGGCAAGCCCTGGGAAGTGGGAAGAACATGTTCACATTGCCAGTGGCCTCTGCTCGGTCCCTGAATTTACAACCTGAACAGTGGATGCATCCACTATTTGTGGGTCTTTCTGGGAATTACCCTTAAGTGGAACATTGCAAGTGTTTGGCTCTGAGGATCCTGTGATTTTACCATTTGCCCCCCCCCCCCCCGCCAAAAGAGGACTCAAGCATCTATCCAGTGCAACTTCTCCACTGAAGTCATTTTTTTATACATTAGTTTCTTTTTTTTTTTTTTTTGGTTTTTCGAGACAGGGTTTCTCTGAATATCTCTGGCTGTCCTGGACTCGCTTTGTAGACCAGGCTGGCCTCGAACTCACAGAGATCCGCCTGCCTCTGCCTCCCAAGTGCTGGGATTAAAGGCGTGCGCCACCACCGCCCGGCTTAGTTTCTTTTTTTAATATTACTTAAGTATGATTCTTTTGAAAGTTTAGAAAATCAGGGTAAGTATGGGGACAGATCTTGGAACATAAGTTTACCTCATGGGGACTACTTCATAGCCCAAGATCCCCCAGACCCAGCGAGCATTCTTCACAGTCTGCATGTGCTACCAGGGGGAAGAGGGAAGACACTGCCTCAGTCTCGTGCTGACCCCATTGGTTCTGGGATTACTTCTAGGTGGTCATGGTGAAAGCCACCGGAGAGGTCTTTGTGAACCATATCTATACCCAGCTGCCGGTGTCTATAGGTAAGGGCTGCTTGTGAGTCTGAGCTGTGTATCTCTATCCTGTGGGACATCCCCTACCCTGAAACCCTTATCTTCTGCCCACAGCTAATGTTACCCTCTTCCGGCCTTCAACTTTCTTCATCATTGCCCAGACCAAGCTGGGTCTGCAGCTTGAGGCCCAGCTGGTGCCCATCATGCAGGTGTTTGTGCGGCTGGCACCTGAACTCAGGGGGCTAACTTGTGGTAAGAGGCACTGACTCTGGGCTTGAGCCCAGTCCATCCTAGAACCCACAGGGGCTTCAACCTGCTCTCCTGCCCCCAGGGCTCTGTGGAAATTTCAACAGTATCCAGGCTGATGACTTCCAGACCATCAGTGGGGTTGTGGAGGGCACAGCAGCTGCCTTCTTCAACACCTTCAAGACCCAGGCGGCTTGTCCCAATGTTAGGAATATCTTTGAGGACCCCTGCTCACTCAGCGTGGAGAATGGTGAGTGTAACTGTTTGTCTGTGCTCTGTTGAAGGCTTAGGGGTTGGCTTACTTGCTTCCCTTTCTGAGCTGGTTACTTTCCCAAGAAGCATTTTCCCAGCAAACTCTGACCTGGCCTGGTGTTCAGCTGTCCACCCTGTAGTGGTGAATAGTCAAACTAGTGTGTAGTGTATTGTGTTAGTCACACATTAAAGAAACCCTAGAGAGGGCACCAAAATGCCATATTGAAGAATGAAAAAGGGAAACTTCCTCTTGGAATAGTTTAACTAAAAGTGAGCCAAATTTGAATTCTCCATTTCTCTCCTGATGCTTCCCACTTAATCTATAGTTTGTAGTCAATGGCCTGTCTGTTGTATTTGATCTGTCCTTGTTGCCTATCTCTAACAAAAGGGTTTGCCTCATATTTATTGAGCAGCATGGAAAATATGGCATGGGGAAAGAATGAGGAATTCTTTTCCATAGAAATTTTTAACAGTTTAAAAAAAGAGAAAGTTACTTTACCGACTCCAGTTGGCCTAGAATAGCACTCAAAACTACAGCCAGACTTTATCAACCTGTATCTGCATGTTGCTCCCAACATTTACAGGGTATTTGTTTTCTGTAATGTTGGTTGCAACCTGTTGGATGCTTTCGGCAAATGATTATCATTACACTCTTTCATTATGCTGAGTCTGGGGCATGGAAAAGTACACAATTTAAGATTAAAACTATACATTTAGCTTGGGATGTAAAAAGTAATTACAGAGGAAATCTAAGGCATAGTAAGGTCAGTTATATTGTTCTCTTAAAGTCAGGTTAAATGGGGCTGGAGAGATGGCTCAGCAGTTAAGAACACTGACTGTTCCTCTGGAGGCCCTGAGTTCAGTACCCAGCAACCACATGCTGGCTTACAACCATTGGTAATGGGGTATGCCCTCTTCTGGTGTGTATGAAGACAGGACACACAGACACAAATAAAAATAAATAAATATTTCTTCTTCTTCTTTTTTTTTTTTTTTGGTTTTTCGTGACAGAGTTTTTCTGTGTAACATAGCCCTGGCTGTTCTGGACAATCTTTGTAGACCAGGCTGGCTTTAAACTCACAGGGATCCACCTGCCTCTGCCTCCAGAGTGCTGGGATTAAAGGTGTGTGCCACCACCACTTGAAATAAATATTAAAAAAAAGTCAGATTAAACTTGAACAGGATGAGCACACAGTGAGACAGCAGATTGAGTACACTGTCTTAAATGATCTTAAATGAAAGTTTGAGTCTTTTTGAAGGCAAGAGGTATTTTCAAAAAAATATAGCGCGGCAGTTCATACCATTTAGTATTACAAGTGAAGCAAGTGTGGATACTCCAGGGAAGAGTGGTGAGCAGCATCCATGCCTACTGGGTGGCAGGGAGGACATGAGAGATCTCAAGAACAGAGTCAGAGATGGTCAAGGACCTCATCTGCTGTGCTATGTATGTACAGCTTTGGATATTAGGGGCCCTGATTCAGGATAAAGGAAAGGGCATAATACTCTAATGCACTTGTGGCACTATCCAGGCTCCTGAGTAGGGCTGACGAAGTGGGGTTCAGTGTCACCAAGTCCTGCCCTCTTTTACTCTGTATTTTAGTCCACAAGTCTTGACTATTTGTCCATGCTAATGGCCATTCACATTCCTAGGAGGTGAGGGCTCCGGGGACACAGGGAAGAAGAGAAGCAGTAACTGTAGTGTCTCCATGCTGCATGACCCCAAGTGGGAGAAACCCAGGGATTTGGGGGAAACGTGGCTAATGGGCTTCCTTCTTTCCACAGAGAAGTATGCTCAGCACTGGTGTTCCCAGCTGACTGATGCCAGTGGCCCTTTTTCCCAGTGCCACACCACCGTGAACCCCAGCACCTACTTCTCGGTAACTGCTGCTTCTTCAGCTAGCTAGGACTCCAACAATGTCCCCTCTTTGGAGGATCAGAGGACACTGGAGGGAGGCAATTGACAGGCAGCAGGTGGTAGGAATATTCTCCAAGTCTGTATCTCTGGTTCCGTTCCTGACATCCATGTTCCCTCACTTCTTTTCTCTTTGCATGCTCACTGAGCTTAGACCAAGCCTCTGGTCTACATTAGGAACAGGTCTAAACGTGAAACTTTTGGGAAATGTGAGTGATAGGACAGAAAGGAAGACAAGGTGTTCCAGGGCTGGACCTTGTGGGTCATAGAGATAAAGGGCCAGGCTCTTTCCAGAATCCATGCTTGCTACACATGAGGTCTCAACATTGAAATGAACTACAGAGGAATGGGGGGATGGGGAAGCATCCTGAGGAAGGTGAGGAAGGTGGCAGTATGTTGGGATAGGGAGGGAACCCAATCGGATGGCAGGCTCCTGGATGTGATGCTGGGTCCCTGATGTTCTGATGTCTCCACCTCCAGAACTGCATGTTTGACACGTGCAACTGTGAGAAGAGTGAGGACTGCATGTGTGCAGCCCTGTCCTCCTATGTGCGTGCCTGTGCTGCCAAAGGCGTGCTGCTCAGCGGCTGGAGGGATGGCATCTGCAGTGAGTGTTCTGTGGGCAAACTGGGCTCGCTTTCTCTACAGGCTAGGGACCCCCACCCTTTGCCTAGGAGCTGATTGAATGCTTCAAGGGTCTTATCCTTATGTCGGTCTCTGAAACTAAGGGAGACCCAAGACATTGTCAAAGGAAGAGTGTCTGCAGGGAGCTGGAAAGGCCTTTAATGACTAGCCCCCCTGTTGTTGGTTGCTGGGCTATGGTCCACCAGTGTCCTCTCCTTCTGCTCCCGCACAGCAAAGCCCACAACTACTTGCCCCAAGTCGATGACCTACCAATACCACATTAGCACCTGCCAGCCCACCTGCCGTGCTCTGAATGAGGAAGATGCCACTTGCCATGTCAACTTCATCCCTGTAGATGGCTGCACCTGCCCCAAAGGCACCTTCTTGGATGATTTGGGCAAATGTGTGCAGGCCATCAGTTGTCCCTGCTACCACAGGGGATCTGCAATTCCCAACGGCGAGTCTGTGCATGACAGTGGGACCATTTGGTAAGACCCTTAGGCCTGGTGGACTGTGTTCCCAGAGGACCCCTGTCACCTTGCTCCCATGCACCTGCAGTCATGCAGGGATTCATGGGGCCCAGAGTGGATGATGTTCTAACAGCCCTCTACCCACAGCACCTGCACCCAAGGAATACTAACCTGTATTGGAGGTCCTGTTCCGACTCCAGGTGAGCCTGTGAGGGAGCCTGTCATCTCTGGGAGAATACTTCCAAAGAGATGTCAGGATTGATGCCTGCCCCAAGTGAACAGAGCTGGGGTTGATGGTCAGTTTCTCTGAGTCTGGTGTAGTCTGTGTCCATGCCCTTGGGCTCAGGAACAGGGGAGATGAGGGTGTGGACACTGTGCACACATAATCATGAAAATACTCAGTGTACTCTCAATTCACATAACACACACACACACACACACACACACACACACACACACACACACACGACACACGACACAGATGTGCACCCTGCCCCCTACCACAGGGCAGCCACGTGCTTGGTTGCCTGGAAACAAAAGGCCGAGACATTACAGCACTGGCCTCCCTCAGAGAGAGCTTGGCAGGGGTAGATGTCATCACTGGTCCCCTTCCCTCTTCAGTGTGTGAAGCACCCATGATCTATTTCAACTGTCGCAATGCCACACCTGGGGACACTGGAGCTGGGTGTCAGAAGAGCTGTCACACCCTGGACATGACCTGCGTAAGTGACCTGGTCACTGCTGAATAACCCTCCCTGGGGCCTTCCTGAAGACCCCCTCACTTCCTTGATCTTTCCTGCTATGGTGTCTTTGGAGAGCATGAGACCCCTCATAGCTGCTCCTGGAGCAGAGCATCAGGGCTCTCCAATGCTGAGGGCCTTCAGGGCAGCCTGTCTAGACTGTGTTCCCAGAGCACTTCTGGTTACCCTGCTTTTCGACTTCCTGCTCCCATGCCAACCGCAGTCCTGCAGTCAAAGAGGACATGTCAGCCCCAGACATCTACCCACACCCAGTCCCACTCACCTTGTCCATATGCCCTACAGTACAGCTCTGAGTGTGTGCCTGGCTGTGTATGCCCAGGCGGGTTGTTGGCAGATGGCAACGGAGGCTGTGTTTTTGCTGAGGACTGTCCTTGTGTGCACAACGAGGCCACCTACAGACCTGGAGAGACCATCACAGTGGGGTGCAACAAGTGGTATGTGGGGAGGTCGCAGTGGGAGAGGTGGGTATCCAAGCTGCCACCAGGTACAGATGTCCTTGTTAGGAAGGGACTAGGCCCAAGCATGGCTTCTGATGAACATATGCATAGCACAGGCTCCCAGAGTATCTGGGCTCTGTGCTTCAGTTTCTCACATGGGGTCCCCACAGAACCCCTGGGAAAGTCAGCATTTATGTGGGAGCCCTTGGCTGACTTCCACCTTCCACACAGCACCTGTGAGAACAGAATGTGGCAATGTACAGATAAGCCCTGCCTGGCCACCTGCGCTGTGTATGGTGATGGCCACTACCTCACTTTTGATGGGCAGCGCTACAGCTTCAGTGGGGACTGCGAGTACACGCTGTTGCAGGTATGCCTGGCTGGATGCCTCACCCATGGCCACACACAGCCTAGGTACTCACCACCCTTCCCTGTCCCCTAATGATTTTTGGCTCCTCCAGGACTACTGCGGTGGGAATGGCAGCTCCCAGGATGCCTTTCGTGTTATCACCAAGAACGTCCCTTGTGGTACCACAGGAACCACCTGCTCCAAGGACATCAAGATCTTTCTGGGGGTGAGTGAAATAGAGCTGGCAGTATACCCTGGGGGGCACCACAGTGGTGCAGGGGCACACAGGAGTGGGTGTGTGGACCTGACCAGGCCCTGAGGACCTCTTGTCACACAGAACTATGAGCTGAAGCTGAGTGACGGCAAGGTGGAAGTGGTCCAGAAGGGTGTTGGGCAGGAGCCCCCCTACTATGTCCACCAGATGGGCATCTACCTGGTGGTGGAAACTGGCGTTGGCCTGGTACTTCTGTGGGACAGGAAGACCAGCATCTTTCTCAGACTCAGCCCTGAGTTCAAGGTGAGGCTGAGCCAGGGAAGCATTGCTGTTGCCCCTCTCAAGGGCTGGAACACACGTGGGGTGGAGAGATGAACAGAAAGAGTCAGAAACCACACACAGTTAGATAGAAAGCAAAGACAGACAGAAAGATTGAGAGGTAGAGACAGATAGAGAAAGTCAGAGATGGACAAAGACAGAGAGCTCAAGACACACACACACAGAGACAGATAGAGACAGAGAGGCAGAGAGACAGAGAAAGAAGGGCCAGGGACATGGCTCAGTGGGTAAAGGCACTTACTGACAAGCCTGAGGACCTCAGGCTTGAGGTTCAATCCCCAGAACCCACACGAGAGAAGAGCCTACTTCCGTGAGTGGTGTTCTGATCTCTACAAGAGTACTATGGTACATGCATCACACACACACACACACACACACACACACACACACACACACACTGAAATTAGTGCAATACATTTTTGAGAGACAGGGAGAAGGGTGGATGAGAAGAACCTTTAGAATAGCAGGGAGGGAGCTCTTGTAGTGGGTGACTTGCAGTTTTTGACAAATACAGAAACTGGGTGGCCAGTTCTCTTTCCTGTTTGGACTCTAGAAGCCCAAATGCTGTCAGTAGGGCTGCAATCCCTCTGGAGGCTCAGGAGGATCTTTCCTGCCTCTTTAGCTTCTGGGGTTCCAGGTATCCTTGGATTGTAGCTTCAGTATCCTAACCTGTATCTCTGTTGTCGCATGGTTTCCTGTGTATGGCTGTGCCTGTATTTTTCTCTTTAATAAGGATAGTAGACAGGGGACCCAGGACTCACCCTGCCTTAGTGGGACCTCATCTCACTTGACCACATCTTCAAAGATTCCATTTGTTTGAAGGCTGCACTCACAAGCCCCAGGGTTAGAACAGGGGCAAATATTGGCCCATTGTCCAGCTCTCACTGCAGTGTTTTGGACTGCTATACAAGTCAGGGTCTAAGCTGACTGCTATGACCCTGTGCTCACCCTACAAAGTGGCTGAGAACTAGAATTAAGGTCAATGTAGAGGGAAGAAGGACAAAGAAGCCTCATGGGGAAAGTGGAGAAGGAGGTTTTGGGGGTTGCCACGCTAGGGGACTCACAGGCCTCCTGGGAAATCATGGGCAGGAGTTGTGGCAGACATAGATGGGCACAAATGCCATTAACCACCACTGGACAATAAAGGGGTTGCCTCCCAAACTCACACTTGCTGCTCTTCCTGAGCTCATCCTTCAGGAAGTTGGGTGGTAATAGAGCAGACCAGATATCAGGGTAAAGGAAGGGGGTTCTGTCCCACTCTAATCTCTGTGTTTCTATAGGGAAGGGTCTGTGGCCTGTGTGGAAACTTTGATGATAACACCATCAATGACTTCACCACACGCAGCCAGTCTGTGGTGGGTGATGTGCTGGAGTTTGGAAACAGCTGGAAGTTCTCCCCATCTTGCCCGGATGCTCTTGTGCCCAAGGACCCCTGCACTGTCAACCCTTACCGCAAGTCATGGGCCCAGAAGCAATGTAGCATCATCAACAGCGCAACCTTCACTGCCTGCCATGCCCATGTATGGCATTGGGGCTGGGTGGCCTCTGGACCTTAGGATGGAGAGGCTATCAGTCAAGGGTGTGGGTGTCTGGGGCTCAGGTACCCACATGTATACATCAGAATGGGCTATTGTTTGGGGGTTGTTAACACTGAACATGGACTGAGGAGGCTTCAGGCAGCTCCATGATCAGGACTAACCTATGGACACTATGATGGATTGGCCGGACATTCATGGTCATACATTTGTCACCATGGACACTGGTAGAAACTGGTCCGAATTATTAGGCCAGTGTGTACACTAAGAGTGGAGGGAGGCAGGAGTCCCCAGAGCCTGAAGCCTTTGTCTCGTTCAGGTGGAGCCCACCAAATACTACGAAGCCTGTGTGAGTGACGCGTGTGCCTGCGACTCAGGGGGTGACTGCGAGTGTTTCTGCACTGCTGTGGCCGCCTATGCCCAGGCCTGTCGTGATGTGGGAGTGTGTTTGTCCTGGAGGACGCCAGACATCTGCCGTGAGTGTTGCTGAAGGGTGGGTCTGGGGATGGGGTGGGTGGTAACCTCCACCTCTCCTCCTGTACACACACACACACACACACACACACACACACACACACACACACACCCCTCCAATGTATGTGTGTGTCTGTGTGTATTTGTGTGTGCATCTGCATGTATTCTGCACACCCAAGTGCACAAACACTGTGGCCACTCAACAGGTAGCTCTAACGTGAACAGCTCCAAGGGCTGAGGACCACTAGGGCTAGGCTAGGATATCTGCTGTGGACTAGGATTCCAGGCAAGAGAGGACAGCTCTGTATGTCCATAAAGATGCATTGAAGGGCCAAGAGTTTCCTGAGGAAAATGAAACAAAAGTGAGGGTGAGCAGCTGGAGGAGGAAGCCTGGACATTGCAGAAAATGTCCTGCAATGGAGGCATCAGTCCATGTTCTTAGGCACAGTCCACATACAGCCCTGAGGGCAGAGTGTGGTTGTGGGCAACTGTTGTAGCTGGACAGCACCACTTGACAACTGCTTCTCTGGGACTTCCACTAGCCAGAAACCTTTATCTGAGCCACTCTTTCTCAGGGTGGGGTGAAAAAATCGTTTAACAGAGCCTAGGTGCAGGGTTACTCCAGTAAGTCTCTCCATTTTCCAGCACTCTTCTGTGACTACTACAACCCAGAGGGTCTGTGTGAGTGGCACTACCAGTCGTGTGGGAACCCCTGCATGCGCACCTGCCGAAACCCTAGTGGACACTGCTTACAAGATCTTCGTGACCTTGAAGGTAGGTTGAAGGCTGAACTGGGAAGGGCAAGATCTGTTGGGTTTCTAGGATCAGGACTGGGGTCTATCCTGGGATCTAAGGCTTGAGAGTTCCCTTCTTACAGGACCCTGGGTTGGGATAGATTCTTCCTGATCCCACTAGGAGCCTTTATGGTTCCAACCTCACACACTAGTGTTGTAGCTGACACTTGTCACTGGGGACAGATCTGGGCCCTGGAGTGAGAGGGCTCGAGATAGACTCTGTCTAGGACTCAGGTCTTTTGGTCCACAGGCTGCTACCCCAAGTGCCCACCAACAGCCCCCATCTTTGATGAGGGAACGATGCAGTGTGTACCCAACTGTACGGTCACCTCACCTCCACCACCCTGCCGCATCAATGGAAAGTTGTACCACCCAGGTGCAGCAGTACCTACAGACAAGAACTGTTATTCCTGGTAAGTCACTTAGCCAAATTGATGGAACAGTGTGGGGAATTCAAGCCCAACTTATTATGCTAGCCTACGGTCGAAAAGAACCCTCATCCTGAGGTTAAGTTGAGGGGAAACAGTGGCACCAGCCTTGTGGGGCTCCCTGCATGCACGCATGCCAGTCTCCCAGTGGCCTGAGTTTCACTAGGAGGGAGAACACTGTTGCCTTAGGTTCAGCTGTGAGGAAAGGCACCCTTGGCTTGTGCCTGAGCTGGGAGGGAGAGTGCTCTTGGCCTGGGGTTCAGATGAAAGGAAGGAAACCTCAGCCTGGGACTCAGATGAGAGGAAGGATGCCCTTGGCCTAAGGTTCATCTGGAAGGGAGGACACCCCTAGCCTCAGATCCGGCCATGTGTGAATGTGATGTGTCCGCAGGCAAGATGTACTCCCAGGGACAAGGGGACAATGTCCATTGAAGTCCACATTGTCTCCATTTGTTATTGACAGGGGTGATGTTTGAGAGTGCATTAGTGGAGCAGATGCTGAAGATTAGTGGAGCAGGTGAAGATTAGGACTGGTCAGGGTCTCAGCCTCCAGCAAGGGCTGTGACAGGGCTGCTTTGTCACCAACACTAAGCACAGTGGGTGCTCTGCAGACAGTTCCAGTTCCCATGCACTCAGTCCCACTTATTCCTTCTCTTGACAGTGTTTGCACAGAGGATGGTGTGCACTGTTCCCATGATGCTGGTGGTGAGCTCCTGGGGCCTTCTCTGAGCTGGAGATGGGTGGTGGGGATCAGGGGAGTCATTGCCAGCACCTCAGCAGCCTCTGACAGTCTAAACGTCTCTTTTCTACAGCCTGTGTCTGTACCTACAATGGGCAACATTTCCATCCTGGGGACATCATCTACCACACAACAGATGGCATGGGAGGCTGTATCTCTGCACACTGCAGGGCCAATGGTACCATCGAGAGGAGTGTTGACACCTGCAGCCCTACCACCCCCACACCTCCAACCACTTTCTCCTTCTCCACACTACTTGGTAAGGCAGATGTAACTGGGGGGCAGCAAACATTAGGCTGCCTGGTGATGTACCTCTCCCTGCTAACTGGTACTGTTTCTCTTGCTGAATGTTAGGCTAATAACTAGCTCTGGATATTGGTGGCAGTGCCCGAGGTTCAAGAAGGGGCCCAGGAGGCCATCAGGAACAGGAATACCCTGACATTTATCCCATAGCAAGAAGGGATCTGTCTCACTCTGGCAGGCCTGGTGTCCACAGTACTACTTTCTGTAGCTACTGGACCTGATTTGAAGGGAGTGTGGGCCTTAGTTAAGAGGCTCCAAGTCCAAGTGGTCCTAGGCCAGTCCTTGGATGAACATGAGATTTTCCCAGAATTTATAGCTGCCTGCTTGCCTAATGGATCATTCTTAGGTCTCACCCTCTAGGGGGTTCATCAGAGCCCAACCAGACTAATTTTGAGGGGTAAAAGCAAGTGGATTATGCTCAGGGCATGACCCAGAGAGTAGATTCCCATTAGTGGAAATTAATTTGTCTGTTTGTGGACCTACTATACTCCACTTCTACCCACCAAAAAGTAGGTTCTGATAAGATAGACTGATGTGGCTCTAATGTTTGGTTTTCCAAGTTCATATGACCAGGGTGGTGAGCCCACGAAGCAGCTGATTAATGAGGTGGGAGGATGTGGACAGGGAGCAGGTGGACAGCCCCAAGGCCCCAGTGTTCACTCCTGTTACCTTTGTCCACAGTCATGACCTCAATGGGACCCTCCAGCACACATCCCAGTCCTACCCTGAGTGTAGTGCACACAGTTTCCCCAAGCAGAGCTGCATCGACAACCAGTAGCATGCCGTCTGTGAAGACCCCTGCTTCAGCCTCCACCTTGACCAAATCGACTACAGCTTCCACCCTGACCATGCCAGCTTGCCAAGAAGAGTGCCTTTGGTCTCCCTGGATGGATGTCAGCCATCCTGGACCTGGCCTTGACAGTGGTGACTTTGACACTCTAGAGAACCTCCGTGCCCATGGATACCAGATCTGCCAAGTGCCAAGCGCAGTAGAGTGCCGGGCTGAGGGTACCCCTGAGGTGCCTCTTCATGAATTAGGGCAGCATGTGCAGTGTAGCACAACAGTAGGGTTGATCTGTCACAACAGTGATCAGGTGTCAGGGCTCTGTGACAACTACCAGATCAGAATTCAGTGTTGTAGTCTCATCAACTGTCCAACCTCCAGTGGTCCTACACAGACCACCCATTTGATAGCCTCCAGGACACCTACAATGGGGGCAACAACCTCCTCAGCCCCTGTCACCTCAACTGACCACACAGAGAGCACAGTTACCTCAGGTCTCTCTACCCATGCCCCAGTCAGTTCTACCACTGTCAAAACAACTCTGTCCACCACAAGCTCAATGCCAGCCTCAACTCCAGCCACATTATCTGTGCCCATCTTAACTTCATGGTCTACCATGGCCTCCACTGAGACCACCCATGGATGCAAACAGAAATTGTGCAGTTGGACTGACTGGATAGATGGCAGTTACCCTGGGTCTGACAGAAACAGTGGAGATTTTGACACTTTTGGAAACCTGAGATCCAAAGGATACAAGTTCTGTGAGAAGCCACAAAATGTTGAGTGCAGGGCTCAGTTCTTCCCTAACACACCACTGGATGAGCTGGGGCAGATTGTGACCTGCAACCCAGAGGTAGGACTGATCTGTTTGAACAAGAACCAGCTGCCACCCATTTGCTACAACTATGAGATTCGGATAGAGTGTTGCAGTGATGTGGATGTGTGCTCCACAGCTTCAGCTACCACATATCCCACCTCTGTGGAGGTCACCACGAAAACAGACATCAACCAGACGACAAAGATGAAATACCCTCCAACAAAGGAGAGCAATATTCACTCAACAGCAACACAAACAAATACCTGGACCACAGAGAGTCCACACAAAATCACTCAACCAGGATCCACGCATTGCCAGCCACAGTGCAAATGGACCAAGTGGTTGGACACTGACTTCCCAGTGCCTGGTCCACATGGAGGAGACCTTGAAACATACAGCAGCATCCTGAG